>WNWU01000065.1:6337231-6495177 GCA_012654045.1 Ptyas mucosa | reverse complement strand
CACACACACACACTAGCAGAAAAACGCCCTGCTCTAAGTCCGCAGCTGCCCTCCCAGAGGGCAAAGCAGGGGAACCCAGAGGGAGGGAGGGGCAGCAGCTGCTGGGTGGGACGTTCTGCTCCCCACAAGGCCCCCTCCCACCACTCTTTTCACCACCCTCCCTTCAGGGGGTGCTGCATTTACCCAGAGACGTTTACCGTGCATAGGAAGTAGGAGAAAAAAGGTGTGAGCCAAACTGGCCCTGGGGAGATCCTGGGAAGATTGAGCCCAGTTGTAGGCAGTGCACGAAGTGGAGAGACTTAGGGAAAAGCCTGGTCAACTGAGGGGCCAGTGTGCAGGGTTAAATCCCAAAGATCAGCAAAGACTAAGCCCAACCTTCTACCTCAGGGCAACGAAGGACAGTTCTCCTCAAGAGTTGGGGTGCCCTTTAAGCTATTACAAGCACTTTTGCAGACTCCCCACAAAGGTGCGATTGGCATCAGCCAACAAAAGAGCCTCACTTTCCTTTCTGTTACTGGACTGATGGAGATTTGGGGGGGGGGGGGGAGGGAGATAGTTCTTATCCAAGAGAGGTGGAGAAAGGCAGGCTGTGTTTCAACAGGAGGAGCAGCCTAGAGAAACGCTGCTTGGGTCACTTCCAAAATCCAATCTCCAGCTCCCACCCCAAAAGGGTCATCCCTTGGCACCCAAACTTTACGTTGCTCTCTCCTAGGCTGTGAGAGCAGGAAGGCCACCCCACCCCCACAAGCCCTGCAGGACCACTTACTGGGCCCACAAGAGACCCACCTTGGCCAAAAAGACAGCATGCCCCCCACCCCAAGACAAAGAATGTGCAAGAGCTGGAAAGCGACAGGTGTGCGTGGCGGCAGAGGCGGCTTCACCCGGCATTCCCAGAGAATCACCTCCCAGAGAAGGAGCCCCACGTCTTAATCGCTGAGGCTGAGCGTGGATTAAGGACAGGCGGAAGAGCATCCAGCACTAAGGTGGCCCACCCGCCGTCTCCGCCCAGCCCTCCCTCCTCTCCAGGGGCTTTTGCGGGAGCAGCCCTGGGCCCCCAACACAGAGAGCCCTTCGAAGGCCGCCAGGCTCCGCAGCCTGTTCCGGGCGAGCTAATCGGGCTTCTTAATGGAAGGGCTGGAAGGCTGGCCTCAGGCGCCCCGGCTTGCAAAGCCCTCTTCGGCTCCCGGCGTTGCAGGAGCGGCGGCCGTTAAGGGCAAGCGGCTGCCGAGACCTCTGAAAGGGGGCCGCCCCGGACCTGCCGGCCGGGGAGGGTTCTCGGCGCGGCGCTTACCTTCCAGCAGGACCTCCCGGCCGGCCCGCTTGAGCGCCTGCACGGCCTGGTCGTGGGTGGCGTCGCGGAGGTCCAGGCCGTTGACGGCCAGGATGGCGTCGCCCAGGTGCAGCGCCCCGCAGCGCTCGGCCGCCAGCCCCGGGAAGATGCGCGAGATGAGCACCGGCATGCGGTTCTCGCGCCCGCCCTTGATGCTGATGCCCAGCCCGCCCGCCTCCGCCTTCACCACCCGCACGCGCCGCAGCCCGGCCGGGGGGGAGCCCGGCGCAGAGCCCCGCGGCGGGGAGGGCGGCCAGGGGGCTCCGGCGCCCCGCTCGGGGGAGGCGGAGGGCGAGGCGGAGGCGGCGGCGGCGCCGTTGGGCAGCCCGTTGCGCGGCTCCGGCTCGGAGCTCAAGGCCAGCGCCTCCCCGCTCAGCTCGGCCAGCGCCCGCACCCAGCGCTCCCGCAGCAGCACCTCCACCAGCCCGGCCTTGCGGGCGCGCGTCCACACCGCCATGCCCGCCGAGACGCCGCCACTGGGCGGGCGGGGCCTCTTGCAGGCGCGGGAGGGAGGAGGCTGGCCCCGCCCGGCCGCAGGTTCGTGCCAAGGGCAGCGCGTCACGTGAGCCGCGGGGGGGGGGCTGCCGGCCCCTCCGCACCAGGAGCGGCACGGGACTCGGCCGGTTCCTGCAGCCTTTCGCGAAGAGGGAGGCGCCGCTTCCGTGCCCCAAGTGACCCTGCCCTGCCCGGCCGGCTTCAGCTTCTTTGCGGGTGGGAGGGGGGTCCCCGCCTGCATCGTTGCTCCGGCAACAGCCTCGCCAGCCCCTCCTTCGCAGCCGCCCCCGAGTGGGCTTTGGCGTCCCAACAGGAAACTACCGGGACACCCCCACCCCGGGGCTTCCGGGCAGGTGCAGCCCAACGGGTCACGCTGGGGAAAGTAGCGGCGGTGGCTCGGAGCCCTCATTCTCCCGTTCGGATAGAGGCTTTTCCCATTTCCGAATCGGTTGGAAAGCAAGCAACTTTGGAAACCTTTTGCAAATATACCAGGATTACAGGCCTTAGCCCAAAAAAGCCAAACACCCCTGCTGCTGCCGCCCCCCCCCCCCCCCCCATTAAGCCTGAAACGGAGCCTCGAGCCGCTGGAAGGACTTTTATTTAAGCAACTTGTGTTCCTGGTCAAGAGGAGCCATCTAAACATTTGGTGCACCAGGAAGAGAGGTTTCCTCTTGCTGAATTGGCCACAGCGGCTTCCTAGCCAAACTGAGCCACTCTGTGCATTATCCACCCAACATGGCCCTGCGGGAGGAGGCTGGAGAGGGAGGAGCTGTCAACTGGCGAGCAGGCCAGGGATCTTCTCATGCCACCACAGGACACGCGACCTTCAGGCTCCACTGAACAGCAGTGAAAGGGCCGTCTCCTTCTCCCTCTGCAAATGCAGGGACACACACACACACACACACCCTTCCTGGAGGAACACAAAACAAAGCAAGGTCAAGGCAGCCGCCTCCCTCACCGCTGACTTGGCTGTTCTGGTTTGATGGGGCGGAAATCAGGGTTCCTGGTCCGCAGAGGTGGGCTTGGCGTCAGCAGAGCAAAGGGGTCCCAGGCCGTTATTTACCCAGCAGGAAGTCTGCTGGCCCCTTGGCTGCCGGCCACAGGCTTTTGCCAGAGACGATGCGGTGGCGCTTTTCTGGGCAAAGGATGTGCCGCGACACGCCATGCATAAAATAGGGAGTCAGTCTTCTGGTGCCAGTCAGTGCTGGAACTCCTGAGTGAAGAGGCCCACAGCGGTCCTGGCTCCTCCAGACACAAGTTAATTATTACGAGGGGTGCCTCTCTTTCCCAGCCAGATCACGGTGGAAAAACAGGCAAGGACACAGGATGGCAGTGGCACAGGTCCCCTTGGACAGCTGCTCCTCTGGCCATGCAGCCCCCCGCTTCTGAAGGGAGGGGCACCGGAAGCCCCTCAATGAAGCATGGCCTCTGCAAAGATCCTTTGAGGTCTCTGCAGGGCAGCACATTATGTCCCAAATTTCTTCTGATAGATGGGTGGTGGCAGCTGGGCTTTGATGTCCATCAGCGGCCGCTCCATCACCACCAAAGAATTGTCATCCAGGAAATCCACAAAGAGCAGAGGCTGCAGGGAGGGGCAGGGAGAGAAGAAACAAGCAATCAAGTTAGAAGGGGCTTTGCTGGCTCAGCTGACTTCCTGAAGGGTATCTAGCTTGGCCCTTTACCTTGCATGCCTGGTAAGGACAAGAATCTACCGTGTTGAACTCCTCGGTGTTGGTGGCCACAAGAGTGCTTGCACCCATTTAGACTTTCAGAGCACCATGCCACCTTGTGACACGCACCCACAGCAACACAGGAGCCAGCAGCTGCTTCCCGCAGGACCAAGCGGAAGAGAATTTCATTGTCTTGTTCCTGCAGCTGCCCAAGAGCAGCGGCCTTTGCTTCCACCTCTCATGCAAGGGCAGGAGAGGATTGGAATTATGCCCCACCCCCACCCCTTGGACTACCAGAACACTGTCCTTGTCTTCTGGGGCGCACAGGCCCCATCCCTTGCAGACACCTGCTCTTTTGATGAGGGAAACTCTGCTGTATTCAAGCTTTTCCATGAGACCGGTGACTTCCTTGGCTCAGGCACAGGAGGGCAGCCTCCCTCCTGCTCTACTAATGGGCCAAGGGCTCCTCAGTTGGGGCTTCAGCAGCTGGCACAACGTCCCTCGCCCAGACTGTCCAATATATTCCTAAACCATTGCTGGCACTGGCCATCCCAGTGTATATTTGGCAAACTGATTTCTTGCAAACACTTACCGGATTCACTGATCCTGGTTAATCCAAGGGCCCAAATTCTTCCCTGGAACTACAAACTGGGCTTGCAGAACTGGGGGCCTGGGGGGGGGGGGCGCTTCCTACTCAGCAGGTACTGCTTGCCCAGCCCCACATAAAAGGCCTTCCCTTCCCTCCTGCCCTGAGAGAGCTCATTGCCCAAAGACCCACCTGGAACTTCTTGCAGATCTTGAAGGCACGGCCACGACCACGTTGGATTGTTTTCATGTGTGGCTCCGGCTTCTTTGAGGCTGCAGAATCCTCGTGCAGTGGCTGGAGGAGCAAATTAAGCCATCAGGAGCGCAGTCACTGTCTGAGCTAAAGGCATGTTTTGCTGAATGGGTCCCAGTGGCCTGGTCCACCCTTTGTGCCGAGCCCCAACCAGACCAATAACATTCTGGCTGAATTACCAGGTGATGCTAAGCACCTCCCTGAACGCTGATCTGGACTCCAGAATTAGTCCCCCCCACCCAGCTGGCCCGGATGTGGGACCAGCAGCCCAGGTCCCCACTTTTGGGAGGCAGGAGGCCTGGGCACAAAAGATGTTTTCCCACCTGAGGGAGCTCCTCGCCTGACCCAGCCAGTGGGGGAGGGCAAGTGGCATGGGCGACCTCAGCTCAGAGAAGGTGAGTCTTTCTTGCAGGTCAGAGTGCCACACTCAGACCCACCCACCATGCACTCACCAGCGACATGTCCAGGATGCAGAACATGTATGTGTCATGCAGCAAGACATGCGAGGGGTGCCTAGGGCGGAAGACAATGTGGGTGATGGGCGTGTCCCGTTCCAGCCAATCCTTGTGCAGGCCCAGCTGCTGCAGCTTCCGGCTCCAGGGCGTGTAGCCTCTCTCCTTGATGCTGAACTCAAACACCTGGAAGCGGGAAAGCCAGCAGGGAGGCATGACTCCCCCTCCCTCCCTCCCTCCCTGTTCTGAAACCAGATCGGTCCCATCCCAGTACGAAAACCGCCCCCTCCCGGTGCTGCAATCGGAGCAAACTTTCCTCTGGCATAAGAAGCACCTTTGCAGGGTGTGTCTCTTAAGTGCAGCCAATTTCAATGGAAACAATACATTCTGCTCTAACTAGGATCGATGATGGTGACTGGGCTGCTGACCCCCCAGTGGACCCACCCCCCCTTTCTTGGCTCCAAGAGCAGCAGGTTATAGACGAAGTCTGCATGAAGGGCAGATGTGCAAGGCCTGGGGCAGTTCTCGGAGGCAGACCTTTGTGTGTGCCAACTCTGCTTTGCCAAGCTAGGGAAGAGCAGCCCCTACCTGCTGATCTGAATGTGCAATGATGAGGTTATTGGTCAGTGGATGGATTGCCATTGCAGTCACTGGGCACTCGTAGGCTGGCACAGTGCAGTGAAGCTGGGGAAGGAAGGTGCAGCGGAATAAGAGAGAGCCCCTGCCTTGGCCTTCCCCACTTACAGAATTGGTTTCTCCATCAGAGGCTCCTGGACTCATCGGCGGCTGAGCCAACTCTCTGCTTCCACAAAGCCAACCCAAGGACTTTGGCAGAGCAAACGAGGTGCCCGAAGATGCCTGCTGCCAACCCAGACCCAGACCAGAAAAGAAATGGAGGGAGCAGCAGATCTGGTCTCTGGCTGCCACGTTTGCAGCTGGGCTCACCTTAGCATTTTCCAAGTTGTAGATGCAGATTTCCCGGTCTCCATCTGCTGCACACAACCACCTGCCATCCGCACTCACCGCCAGCTGGTGCACTGCTTCCAACGTCTCTGCAGGAAGACATAGATCAGGAGCAGTTTTTCAGATTTCCTCCAGCAGCTCTGCTGCAGAGGCTAGCTAACCGCTGCCTGTCTTTCTTATCTGGGAGCATTTGCAGAAAACATTTGGCTATTCCTGCAAGAACTTTCAATATGCCTTCATCTAAAAAAAATTGTTGTTACCCGAATTTGGACGAAGCGAGTATAGATGCCTGCAGATCCCTGACTGCAAGAGTGAAAGCACGTGCACGCAGCCCTGATCCGATGCCAGAAAAAGCCTGGTGGAGTCGCAAGAAAAAAGGAGGTGGTGGGCCGAGCCATTCAGCCTGGGGGTCTTGCGAACCTTGGAGAAAGCAAACCAGGATTGATGCAACCGGCTGGGCCTTCCAGAGAGAGCCAGGAAGGTTTCCAGCTGACTGAGCACCCACGGCTCCCCCCATGCCATGGCGATCGCACTCACTCTGTTGATGGAAATGTGGTCACTGACGAGCTGAACCCGATGCAGGCAGAACCTGCTAGCTGTGGAGTAGGCAATCCAGCCACCACACGGAGAGAGGCAGCTGCTGCGGATGTGCTCCGGGCCCTTCGATGAAATAAGAGGACCAATCATAGGAAGGAAGGAGGGAGGGAAGGAGGGCCTCTGCAACAGACTGAGCAATGGGTGGAATTCTCCAGACCCAGCAAAGTCAAGTTGCTACACAGATCTCTCAAGGGGCATTTCTAAAGAAGGGCATTCCCCTTCTTTCTCCGAGTGGAGAAGGCAGCGAAGGATGGAAATGCCAAACCAGGGTTGGACAGATTTGCCCCAGTCGCAGTGTTAAGTGTCAGAGTTAGGAAACCATGGCTTCTCACCTTGGCCTTCAGTTGGAGCAGGTTCTGGGGGGGACAGGACACCGGCAGGACCTCACCAGGCCTTCCTGCAACGAGAAACAAGGCGACTTGCAGAAAGCCAGGTACCACAGGACATGGCAAGACAGTCCTGCTGTGATTGCCAAAGAGGGTGGCAGGGAAGGCAGGTTGCGCTCTTTGCCGTGCCCATCCTCTGCACGTTGAAGGTCATGTGCATCCTCACCAAAGAAATTTGTGGTGCCAAGCCGCCAGAGCTCCAGGTGCTGGGGGTACTGGAAGAGGAGGAGCCGGGCTGTCCTGGCACAGGAGACGAGGCGCCTCTGCAAGAAGAGAAAAGTCACCTGAAGCACCAGCAAAAGAGACAGCTGGCCTCATCGCTGAAGGATCCCATCCTCCTCTTCAGGAGCAGCCCCCTCCCAACCCAGCAGGAGAGAGCAATCCTGATACTCACGTGGGGGAAGCTGATCGTGCGGAGGGCAGCATCATAGGACTTGGAGTCCACCTTCTCCATCAGGGGTCGGATCACAAGTTGCCCATCCAGCCCTGCCAGAGGAGAACGGCACCTGGCTCATGCAACCTGCCTAGTGAGGGCTGGCTCTGGGCATCTCCCCAAAGACTTCCTGGCCTCTGGCTTATCATTATCTCAGCCAAGATGCGCAGGCTTCTATAACAAGCCAGAGCTTAGTGCAATGAGCAAAGTCATCCCAGCCGCCCAAATGCTACTGGACCACAGGAGAGGGCCAGGAACACAACGGGCCTCATCTACCTGAGTGTGTCCCTTGGGATACCCTTGCCCATCTTCTGCTGATGAGTTACAGCCTAGAAGTTGGGCGCCCTACTGTACCTCCAGAGATGAAGGCTGTGGCAGTGTGTGCTACCGTCCGCACATCGTGAGTGTGATGCCGAAAGGGTCTGGTCCGCACCCACTGGTGCTCAGAGCTGCCCAGCCTCACCGGTAGCAGCTGGAACTGATATACTGTCCCCTCCGATGTGCCAACAACCATACTATCTTCTGCCTGAAGAAAACCAGTCGATACCAGGGGGTGAGAACATGATGCCAGGAACCTCCCAGGCCACAAAGGTTCTGTTCCCTCTTATGCCCCCAGCCAGATGCCCTGCTGAAAGAGAAGGTGCTGGCCTGTGGCTTCCTCCTGCTCAATGGTGAGCAACTTCATCATTTCGAACTAGACTTGTAGCACAAAATGCCCATGAATTCCTTCCTAAAAAAAAGCAACGTGTGGGAAGTGGTATTCATCCTAGTTTGGGTGGGTGGGAAGCTGACCCCCAGCTCCACACAATGAGGCCTGAGGGGGAATCTGGGTTTTGGCAGCTGGCCTGGCTCAACTGCATCAGGGCAGAACATGGATAAATATTCAATTCTCTGATGACACATAAAAATGCTTCTTTAGTCCTTTTCATCAGGATTTGCAAATTTGCCCACATTTTGCAACTCTTACCCACCTCAGCCACGGCCACGGAAAGCACTGCAGCTTTGCTGATAGGATGCTTGGAGAGCAGAGTGCCCGTTGCCGAATCCCAGAACTGCACTTTTCCAGCAGAATCCACGCTGACCACCGTGCCATCTGAAAGGAAGGCCAGGCCCCACACCAGGCATTTCTGGTTGGAGGGGCCTTGCAAATGTCCTTCTACCAGTATCCGCTGACTGGTGTGCCCTAAGAAAGACACATGTGGGATTGGAAGAAACAGTTGCTCAAACAAAGCCACAGAAAACTCTTTTCTCCCACACCAGCCTCTTTGCTTCCATGGGGTCCCTTGATGGTCTCCACCATCTTCTTTTAGAACACCTACAGAAATTGAACCCAGGGCCTTTTGCACACTGAGACCAGAACAGGCTCCAAGGACTAAGGGTACTGCCACCGTCTCTGTCAGGCACAGCTGAAGCAATCAAGACAGCGCCAGAGCGGCTCGAAGACTCCCTTGGCAGCCCAGGCAGGTCCCTCTCAGATGCTCCTGCTTCTCTTGGTCCAAACTAGGTGGGGAACTTACCAGATTCAATGTCAAAGATATAAAAGCAGTCGATGGAGCCAGCTGCGATCTTGGTCCCAGAGGGATGCCAGGACAGAGAGAGGATGCGCTCTGTGAGAGAAAGGGGGAGGGTCTGAACCCCAGAGGCTGGAACCGTCCAGCTGCCCAGGACGGGATTGGAACTTCCCACTCTGCACCATGGAAACAGGTTGATTGTTGACTTTGGGAATCTATCTGGCAATCACAACTTTAGGCAAAGCTTTAAAGAATTAAAGCAACATAATTATAGTCGTTTTTCGACTCTTTTCAATTTAGAGGCTAAAAAATTAGCCTGGAATCATATTCATAAAAAGACAGCTCTGCCTTCGGCTCTTTCCGCTGAAAGCAAAGTCCCGCCCCCCCCCCCCCCCCCCCCCCCCCCCTCTTCTTTTGTTTCTCCCGCCGCCGCCCCCGCCCCACCCCCCATTCCTTCTGGCCCACCGGCGCCCGACCTTTCTGCCGGTCCAGCTGCCTTTCAAATTGGATTCCATCCGACTCCACTCGGAAGAGCTTGACGGAGCCGTCCTCGCAGCCCACCTGCAGAGACCAGCCGAGCGTCGGTCAGGGCCCTTCTCTGGGCCAGGCAGAACATCCGCGCTTCCTCCCGCAGCCACTCCGGTCTCCCGCCCGCCTCCCCTGCCCCGAGCGCCCCCCACTCACGCACCGCCAGCCGGTCGCCGGTGGGGTCTGCCGCCATGCTCCAGAGGGGCCCCCCGAAGGCGTCGAGCGAGCCCTTGAGGCGCAGCCGCTGCAGGTCGTACTCCAGCACCGCTCCGCCCAGCCCGGCGCCGAAGAGCCGCTCGCCCGCCGCCCAGCACAGCGCCTCCGGGGCGCGCGCCTCGTGGCCCGGGATCACCTGCGGGAGAGAGACGGCAGCGTCGGGGAGGCCGGCTGGGCAGCGGACCCCGCGGAGCCCCCTCGCCCCTCGCCCGCCCGCCCGCCCACCTTCTCCTGGGCGCCGTTGGCCTGCAGGTCGTAGAGCTCCACGGCGCCGTCGAGGCGGGCGGCGGCCAGGCGGCGGCGGGGCGGGCGGGCGCCGGGGGCGGCCAGGCAGCGAACCCCGGACGGCACGAAGGCGAAGAGCCGCGCGCGGTGCACCTGGAACTCGCCCATGGCCGGCCAGGCTCCACGTGCGGCGCTGCCCCGGAAACGGAAGCCGCGGACGGGAGGGGCGGAGGGGGCGGGGCGATGGTGCAGCTGGCCTTGCGCCGGTGAGTCCCGGGGGCGCCGGGGGGGGGGGCGAGGGGGAAGGAGGGGGGAGGCGCCCCGTCCTGACCGGCTCCGTCTTGCAGGGCGGCGGGCGAGGAGGCGGAGTGGCTGCTGCTGGAGCTGCAGGGGCAGCTGGAGGCGCGCGGTGGCGGCGGAGGCGGCCTGGCCGGGCGGCTGCTGGGCGACCTGCACTTCACCCAGGAGGTCAGCGTGGGGGACGGGAGGGGAGGGGGGCGAGGGGAGGGAGGGATGTCCGCTGACCCCTGCCCCCCGCCCGTCCCTCTCTCCGTCCCGCAGGGAGCGCCGGTGCTGATCGTGGGCCACCACGTGCTCTACGGGAAGGCGGTGCGGCTGGAGAAGGCCGTGGCCGTCCTGCGCAGGGGAGCCGCCGCCTACGAGGTCGCCGCGCTCATCCGCACCAAGCTGCTCTTCAAGACGCGCCCCAAGCCCATCGTCCCCAGCGCGCCCAAGAAGGCCTGAGGGCCCTGCAGCGCTCCCTCCTCGCTGCTCCTGGGCTTTCCGCCTCTGGCCGCCCGTCTCTTTTGGGCGGGAGGGAGGCTCCAGAGCTTTGTTCTGCCCTCTGGTTGGGACCCCGGTTCCTTGCGGGGAAAGAACGGGAACGGCTCCTCTGTTTACAAAGCTTTATTATTGTAACCAATGTAGTAAAAAAATCCAAACCTGTTTTTAAAAAATGAAAGTCTAAGTAAAAAATAAATAAGTATACAAATAACTTTTAAGTGCTCAACTAGCGTTATTAACAAAGAGTACAAAAACTTCTAAGAGACTGTCAGGAACCCAAAAGAATCAGCCTACAAAGGGAAGCAGCTGAAGCTCAGCAGGAGAAAGCAATAGCACTTAGGTTTATATACCACTACAGCCCTCTAAGCGGTTTACAGAGTCAGCCACCTGCCCCCCCCCCCCCCCCCAAATCTGGCTCCTTTTACCGACATTGGAAGGATGGTGGGCCAAATCAACCTCAAGCCTGTCAGGATCGAATTCTTGGCAGTGGGCAGTGTCTTAGCCTGTGGAGCTGCATTCTAACCACTGAGCCACCATGGCTCAAAGAGCAAGAAGAAGAGGCAGCCAGTCCAGAGGAAAGAAGCCCAGCCAAAAGGGGCTGGATTGTGGCTCTCCTCCCCAACACACTTTGGCCTTGGCCAGCTTGGGGAGAGAAGCTCCTTGTAAAAGGTAGCAGCCTCTGCACCTGACCTTTCCTCCCACTGTGGCCTTGAGGCCTGTGCAAAAAGGCAGCATTGGAAGAAACCCCCTGCCCGTCTTTGAGGACCAGTGACAGCCCTTCCTCTGCATCAGTTCTCAAAATTACTGGTCGGCACACTGGCATAGCAAGAAATGGGCTGGGTGAAGGCGCTGAAGCAGGAGGAAGTTCAGCTTGGCTGCAGAGCTATTGCTCTATGGAATGACAGAAAAATCCTGTGAGATCCCGAAGGCTCTTGGGATTTGTACCAAGGAAGGCCCTGTCCTCTTGATGGCTTGGCAACTTCAGCATTTCAAGACAATAAAAAAACCACAAGCAGACTATTTGCTCATTTCTCGCGAAACCCCCAAATTGCATTTCAGAAGCAAAATGTGTAAATCAAACCTGTTTTGCAAAATATCTAGTTGGATTATAGTAATCGCTGGTTACAGAATGATTTTCTCAACATAACATGTTCTATACAAGGCAAGTATATGCCTAATTGGAGAAGGATGTATATAAATACTTTTTTTGGTTTAGAAATTAATGCCCATAGTAGACTACATGAGGGATGCTGTGATACCCACTCACCAGTCTGAGTCAATATAGCTGCCTCTGGGAAAGAGTTGTGAGGAGGAGCCTCACAGCATGCCCCCCCCCCCCTCATGTGCCACAGAACCGAAGGAGGCTGAGGAGCCTGGATATTGGGTAGGATCGGGAACTTCCATTAGCAAGGAAGATGCGCAGAACCCAGGAGAGCTGTATTCAGCCAGCCTATGAAGCTTCACTAGTTCTCCAGATATGCTGGAGTTTAATTGCTGGCTGGGGATCATGGGAGTTGAAGTCCATATATCTAGATGGCAGCACATCAGTAAAAGTGTTAGTGCATTCAACCCCAAAACGACAAAACACTTTGTCATTATAACAAGTTTTTTCTGGCCATGGAACTTGCATTCTTTTAAATGTGCAGGCCTTATTTACAGCATATCCTTATTTCTGATAAGCTAAAAAGTTTTAGAACCAAACATTATCAGAGTTGGAAGGGACCTTGGAGGTCTTCTAGTCCAACCTCCTGCTCAAGCAGGAGACCCTAATTAATGGCTGTATGGTTTCTTCCTAAAAGCTTCCACCCACAACCTCTGAAGGCAGGCTGGGGAATGGGATTTGTAAAAAAAAGCAGAGCACAATCTGGCAACAGAAACTCCAGAAAAGGCTCCTAATTTTTCTGAGGTGGTTTAAAATATTGTTTAAAATGTAGAAACTTGCTTTTCAAAAAAAGGTGTAAACATGCAGAGTTCTCAGTTTCAGGAATCCTCTTCAGGACTGAAACTGGGAAGAGCTGCCTTTCCTCTAAACTCCAGCAGGGGGCAGGCAGGATCTGCGCAAGGGAATGCCTGAGCAAACCTGTGTGGACCTTTTCAGATGCTGGCTAAGTAGGGGGCGGGGGGAGGGCAGGGAGAGGCATCATGTTCCCTCTCAGTGGAATGACAGATTGCAGTAAAAGCTCCCACCACTCCTGAACTTGAAGCCCTGTGAGTTCCGCTCCAGCCTCCAGCCCCTTCTTGCTGGAGGAAGGAGGCAAGGTGTATTGAAGGCGGAGCGGTTGAAGCAGAGAGCAGGATGGGAGCCCATGAAGCACCACTGCTGCCCCTCGTCCCCCTCCCCCGTTCTCCCACTTGGAAGTAGCACCGTGGGGGAGTCTGTAGAAAACTTACGAGGACGAGGGGCGTGGACAGAGGTAGAATGTCCTAGTAGTACCGCAATATTACAACCATATGGTTGCAGACAAGAACAAACCCCAGCCCAGCTAAACTTTGTTAAATCAGGTGTCATCCATGTGCTTGACAGCATGTAAATGTTGGTGGAAAATCAGGAGTGGCTGTAAGGCAACCAGCTCTTCCGGCTGAGGCCTCCCTGTCTGCAACTATCATGGAGGGGGGGAGGCATGCTGGGAGGCTGGGAAAGTTCCCTTTCTGGTGGGCAGTTCATTCAGGACACTTTCCCAAAAAGGAGCTTTCTGGCCTCCCCCCCCCCCTCCTTTATTCCTGCAGTGAAACAACTGGAAGACACCATACCGCTTTCCCTACACTCTGCATCTCCAAAGAGGATCTGGTAGAGCCCCCCCCCCTCCTCAAGAGGACTCAGCAATGTCTCCAGATGGTGATTGCCCCGAAGTATTGCCTCTGAGAGCCACCATCTTCACCCACTCAGGAGAAAGTCACCTTCACCTCCTCAGGAAAGTCTTGTTTGTGTAGGAGGACAGGTAAGCTGCTGCTAAGGACCTTTGTAAGAGTCCAAGCGGGCCTTTCCACCAGTGACCAGCCCCTCAGGAGGGTTCTGGATCAGAACCCCTGCTTTCCCCTCCCCCCCAGCGAAGAGTTCCAGCTTGCTGAGTTTGCCAGCTGCTTCCAGACAAGCCACATGAAATGCTGCCTTAAGCAGGGTGGGGCCAGCCCTTCCCATGCCTCAGCCACAAAGGGAAAGGGCTGGCCCATGGAGTTTCTTGCTCCAGCTCCCTCCATTATCTTCCTGCAGCATCACACCTCTGCAAAGGCCAAGCTGTACTGCTCCTGTGGCTTGCTGCAGCGCCTGGCCACGATGGCCAGGTAGAGGGTGAGCAGGGCCACCCAATAGCAGGCGTACAAGATGGCCCCTGAGATGAGGAAGACCAGCTCAGTGTCTGTGAAGAGGTCCTGGCGGTAGGCTGTGTATGCCAGCCCGCCCAGCAGCACCGCCACCCAGACCAAGACGGGGATGAGACCGATGAAGTTGACCACAATCCTCTTCCTGCCAGAGGTGCCCCAACCGGATTTGTTGATAGTGGCGATGGCAAACATCTTGGCCGGCAAGAGGCTGGACATGTAGAGCAAGGAGTAGAGGGACATGAAGATCATCTCTGCGTTGCCCCGCAAGAAGCAGGCGTAGATGGCCTTGACGATGCCCACCAGCTGCACCGTCAAGAGGAAAAGGAGGATATTCCAGACACGGCCGCGGTAGAACAGCTGGATGACGGTGGCGATCAGGAAGAATGGGAAGAACCCAGTCACCACCGACTCATAGGTCATCCACAGGTGGTGCTTGTGGAACCAGAGCGCGTTGAAGAGCCACTCCCGGAAGTAGGACTTGCTCCAGCGGGTTTGTTGGTTGAGCCAGCGCAGGTACCGGGTGGGGGTTTCTGTCAGGCACTTGGAGTGTGCCGTGTACTTCGTGTGGTAGCCCAGGCTGAGGACACGGTTGGTGAGGTGCCGGTCGTCCCCAAAGCTGCACTTGCTTCCCAGGAAGGTCTGGTTGTACCAGTCTTCCAGAAACTGCTGCAACAGGGAGTTGCGGTACATCCCCAGGGGCCCACTGATGCACTGGACGCACCCAAAGTAGGACTGGCAGGCCCGCTCCACATTGAATGCCATCCAGTACCGCACACTGCTTAGGAAGGAGATCCACGAATCATACTTGTTGAGGATCTAGGACAGAAGGAGAGGGGTTGGAGCTGCCCTGCTCTGTCCTGTCCTTTCTCCAAACTCAGTTTCCTATGAGATGACCGCTCAAACTTGCATTTATTCCTGGTTTGTTTAATAATTGTTTATTAAAGAAATTGGGTAGGATTGCACATAGCACTAAGCCACAACTTTAGTTTGCAATGGCTGAGTAAAGCATGAATAAGCATGTCACAGAGTTGCAAAATGTCCAGGATTAAATGGAAGGGTCAGATTCTAAGACAACACAGAAATCAGGGCTGGGCAGAAAGAGAAGCTTCCTCTCCAGGGAAACCCCCCGCCCCCTCCTTTGTGCTCCCTGAGCTTTCATGTCCTACCTGGACATCTCCACCAACACCACCAACACGGGAGTCCTCCTCCAGGATCCGGAGCATCTCCACTGTGCAGGCAGGATCCAGAACGGTGTCCGAGTCACACACCTGCCCGGGAGAAAGGGCCATCATGGCCCAAGGGAAGATTTACACACAAGGAACTCTTCCCCTTTAGCAAGGCTTGAAAAAACCCCAGGAGTCAGTGCAGCAAGGAGAGACGGCGAAATGCTTGGATGGTTCCTTCAGGCGGTGCCTGTCCCAGAGAGCAAGGGAGCCTTGTTTGACTGGCATGCAGCAAATCCTCCTCATGTGGGGCAGAACATCCCGGGATCCTTTACACGTGAATGGAAAAGGAGAGAAATACCCCTTCCTGGAGAGCTGCTAGAAAAGATACATTAGCCCAGCCCAGAAGGGGTTAGGCAGAGGGGCTGGAAGGGCGCCATCTGCTGGCAGTCTCTGACAAGGAGTCCCTTCCACCTGAGAAATGGGGACAGTGCCTCTCTTCGTCAGCTCCAATGGGGCTGAGGAGACCCAGCTTCATAACCCAGGCTCTACATGCAGGAGGACAGAGAGGAGAAAGGCCTTTCATGCTGGCACCCACCTGCACGTAGTCTACCGAGTCCCCCAGGGCCCGGAAGGCAGTGTACATGACCTCCCGCTTCCCCCCCCACTTCTGCATGATACAGGAGTGGGTGTGGTTGCGGACAAGGCTCTGGACGTGCTGTGTGGCCTTCCGATGGGCCCCCTCGGTCTCGTCCAGTGCCTGAGCATGGAAGTTGCTGCTCCAGACGTAGGAACTGGTCTGCTCCGAGCCCATCACCTCCTGGAAGATGTCCAGCATGTAAGTGTCCTCCTCCCCGTTGCCGTCCACCACCATCACCACCTTCAGGCCAGGGAAGGAGATGCGCTGAACGGAGCGCAGGCATTGGCGCAGGTAGTTGGGGTCCTCCTGGTAGGCAGCGATGCAAAGGGCCACCGAGGCTTGCAGCTTCAGGGGTCGCCCCTCCAGGCGCATCTGCCGGTGCTCCAGGAAGGCAAAGAAACTCTGGATGAAGAGGTGGAGGCCCAGGATGGCCCCGTAGAGCCCAAAGGACAGGTAGTGCTGCTCTGTGTGGATGAACTGGTAGCCTGTGACATAGGCAGCCAGGATGCCCCCAAGCACCGTCACAGCAAAGAGGGTGGTCCCCGAAACACGCAGGGCTGTGGGGAGGCTCACGGGCATCTGCGGAAGGAGGGGGAGAGGCCTGCTTATACAGATGGTAGTACTCTCACCCATGGCGGTTTGTGCCCCCACCCCATCCCTGCACCCCGCTTCAGGCAAAAACCGGCACCGGCACCGCTGCTCCTTCCCGGCCCCCAAGGAGGCCTGGAGCTGGCCTTTGCATTCCTCCCAGACTAGCCCTTCCTCTGGGCAGGGGGAGAGATGGGCGCTTGCCCAGTTCTGCGCCCGAGACGTCGGGGGCCCTAACACATGGCGCAGCTGCGTCGAGCACAGCCCCGTTCAGCCCAGAAACGGGGAGGGGAGCAGGACACGACAGCTGCGAGCTGGCTTTCAGCTCCGGACAGGGCAGGGCGATGAGGCGGCGGCCACTGCCCTTTCCTGCTCTCCTCCGCTCCCAGAGAGCCCGACGGAGCAGCCTCTGAGGGGCTCGGTGCAAACGGGGACGGCCGGGCGGTTTCAACACGTCTGCAGCTCGCTCTTCCCCGGTCCGCGCTGCCTTCCCCTCCCGCCGCCGCCTCCGGCGGCAGCGACAGGTCCTTCCTCGTCGCCTATCCTGCCGTGCAGCCCAGTGACGGTGCCAGCCAGGCGCCTCTTCCTAAACCCTGCCTGGAATCGTTCGAGGAAAGGGATGCGTCGGCGCCCGACGTGCCAAGGAGCAGCAGGCCACCGCGGAGCATCTGCAGGGCGCGCCCTCCCCCCTCCCGCCCACAATGCAAGCAGGGTCCCGGCCGCAGATCCTCCCCGCCGCTTCTCGCAGGGAGACCCACCGTGCCGTGGCGTTTTCTCTCGGACTCGGAGCAACGCTGCGTTTTAAAGTGCCCGACCTGGGAGCCGAGAGCCCAGCCCCGCCCCGCCCCGTCGGGGAGAAGCCCCCTCCCAGGCCAAGGGGAGGGGCGACAGCGTGACCTGCCTCTCTCTGCAGGTGCTCTCGCCCACCGCCCCGCCCCGCCCCGCCCCTCCCCCGGGTCCAGCAGGGGCTGCCACGGGCGCGCTTTCCGTGGGAAAAAGATTTGGGCAGCGCAAGGGCGACGCAGCTCCGGAGATGCGGGATGAGAGGACGGTCCCGGCGGCCAGGACTAAAGAAGGGCGAAGGCGGCTCGGCTCCCTGCTCGGCCTTTCTCTTTCCATGAGCCCGCCTGCCTCGAGGCGGTAGCAGCGGAATAGCCGCCGGCGCTGCCCCGGGAAGGAGACCTCTGGGCAGGCGGAGGAAACCGATCCCGATCCCGTTCCCCGCAGATCGGCTCCGAAGGCCTCTCTCTGGCACCCAGATGGAATCTCCCCGCCAGACTTTCTCCCTCGCAGACTTAGAGCGACTCTTGCGCAAATCCCTATTTAGCGATCCGTTGACCCAGAGAGACCCCATTCAAGATACGGATCAGAGGCGCCACCAAGGACACGCAATTCTCCAGCAAAAGGCGATGAAAGCCGTGGCCGACACTCCCCTGGTCGGTTTTCAGTGATGGGAGGGGTTGCCGGAGTCTCTGATGGTCCTGCTGTACACCTGGCACCACTGGCCCAATTTGGCCACTTCTTAGACGACTGTCCTTACAGATTTACAGCAAATGCCGTAGATTGCATACCTCTCTCTCTCTCCCCTTCCTCAGTAGCTTTCAAGCAGGGCCAGGATAGAGCAAAGGTCCAAGAAGGTCCCAAGAGGCACTTTCCCAACTGGGCGATTCCTCTTCAGGGTGCTGCTTTTCGAGTGAGAGCCCACAGTCCACGTGGCCTCATTCCAGAGGCTTTGGGCTCAAATGGGCCCCGCTTGGTTAAAAGCAGCACTTTTGGGGAAAGCAGCATTTATCCCCCAAAGCAGAAACAGTTAATTGCACACAAGGCTGTTTCTTAACTGGATCTTGTTCTTGCTTGCCTGTCACCTACACGCACAAACACACACATCCCGTTCACACCCCTTGCCTTCAGATGTAGCAGAAATAATCGTGGAGATTAATTTCATATGATAAATTTAGCACAAAGGTCTACTGACTGCAGAAGTTTCCCAGGAAATCACAATGCCCGTAAAATTACAGTGGAAAAATCTGCATCAAGAATAGAGTTCAAAATCCAGTCAGGCAAATCTATTATTAGATTGTGTTTCCCCCTCCCTGCCTCCTTCCTTTTGCTTTTTGCATAAAACCAAATTTAAGCCAACTCCTTGCTTTGATCTGCCCAAGGCAAAGAATTGGCTCAAAGACTCCTTGGGTTCTCCTGAGAGGATCTACCAGCTTCCCCAACCTGATGCTCTTCTAGACATCCGTCTATGTCCCCAAATGCTAAGCTTGCGGGTGTCATGGTCACCTATGTGGCACATCTGGAAGAAAAGTGGTTGGGGAAGGCCAAGTCCTGCTCACTTCATAACCAAACCAAACCAAACCCTGGGTTCGAATCCCTCCTGTGTCGCAATCACACAAACCGTGCACCAATTGCTCCTCTTGAAAATCAGATTCCTTGTAAGGAAGAGAACTGTTTGCCCAGATTCAGTTTGGCTTGGCTGGTCCCCTGGCTTCCCTCGTGCCAGAGAGCATCCCTTGTCTGGACAGCACAGCAGCCTTCCAATAAGGTGAGGGCTTCTCCTTTTGAGACCAAACATCCCTTGAGAAGCACTAAACTCCCTCAACTGCAGGTGCCAGCAAAGAAGAGAAACAAGCAGATCGATGCCAGAGGAGGAAATGCACAAAGTTTAACCCTGAAGGAAACAAAGTGCAAGAATGCAGAGGAGGGGTTGGTTACTTGATTTGGCACCCAGAGCCAGAATTGGGTCTCACCTTCCTTAGGCAGTCACTAGGCAATGGCTGACCCTTATTTGTAATAAGTCCCTTTTTAGATGCACGTTTATGGAGAGAAGAGGCACCGTCCAGGCTTGAGGGTCATCAGGCAATGGAATGTGAGTTGAAAGACCCAGTAAGTTTCCCACAGAATCTGAAGATTTAATGCCCTTCCTTTCTTAAGCATAAGAACCCTGCAGATAATTACAGGAATTAAGTTGATGAGCTCAATGTTCTTCCCAGCAGAGCCTCCAGTACTTCTGGGCCTTGCACAAGAGACTGCTGGAACTTCTCTCCCTTTGCTAAAATCACACCTCAGAAGTTCTGCGCCTTCACCTCTGGCTGCAAAGAGACTCTCAGGCCTGATTTACATATCCTGGTTTGGCTGCAATGCCATTTCTTGGTTTTGGGTTAGTGCATTGGGGGAACCTGGCTCTTAAGGTTCGTTCCATAAACCACAGTTGAAGCAATTTAGGGTGAGCATAAATAACAATCCAGCTACGTTCTACCAGACAAGCCCTGGACTGGGTTCGAAGCCAGGCATGGGGCAGGGCTTCCTCTTCTCACCTAGTCCCTGGTGGGGACAGTGCTCCAACCTGCTTCAGAAAAGGCCCTCCTGGATTCCACATTGTCCCACTGCTCAACATCCCTTTCCTACATGAATACTCTTTCCCTACCCCACAAATCGTCAGAGTATAAACTTTATAATTCCATGAATTATCTAATTCAAGCCTGCTTCATTCCAAGTCTATTTTCGGTTTCTACAACGGCCCCAGAAAGTTAATTTTATCTTTTTACAATCCAAGTGTTTGAAATTCACTCTCACCACTCTGCTCTAGTTAAAGGCGCACAAAATAAACATACCGACCCAACTCTGCCCCCCACAATAGCCCACCTGCCAGCTGATGAGTCTCCTGGCAGAGGAGGGGGAGAGCTGCTCAGCTGGCACAGCACCCAGGCCCTCCTCTGCTTGCGGAGGGGGGGGGTGGCAGGAGGCGGTGGCGGGCTGCAGACAGGTGAGGCGCTCTGAGAGACCAGGAAGTGGAGCCGCTCTACCTGAGCAATTGGACCTTCAGATGTTCTTTAAAGCCCCTTCTCGATTAATGGAAGACCGCGGGGGTCCCTCCGATGCAAGAGCTGCTGCTAGCGGAGAGATGCCCGGGGCTTGAAACACGAGCGTGTCCTTCACGATCTCACCTTCCGTCCTTTTCCACTGTAGACACAGGCTGCTTATCCTCCCTCCCCCACCTCAGCAGAAGAGAAACGCGCAGAAGAGTGCAAAATAGGAAGCCCGGGAAATCAAAGGCACAAGACACGCAGACGGGAGAGTAACACGGGTGCCAACGGCACTCTCTACCTTCCCTAACTTCTGCGTCCTTGCAGAGGCCGCGATTCACCTTCCCCTTCCTTTTCCTCCTTTCTGGGGCTCTTTCTCAACTCCAGCTCTTACTTTTCCAGTCTTTCCCTTCCACGCGACCCAGTCCCTCCTCCAGGAATAAACCACGGTTTATTAATTGCATCACCGGCTGGGCTCACAAATTCACGAAACCATAAACCAGAGTTGCAACTACAACGGCCGAGTTGATCTCAGGCGCGAAGCCAAACCAAACCAGCCCGATTAACGCTTATTGGGGCGTTCCGGGGCGACCGCAGCTGCAGGGCGCCTTCCGCATCGCTCCCTATTCAGAGGGACCTCGTCGGCCGCCTTCTCCTGGAGCAGCCCAGCCTCGTCTTCCTCCGCTCCCCCAAAACCCGGATTCATTCCACGCCTCTCGAACGCCACGAGAGCTCCATGCAAGTCCGGGGCTTCCCTCCACCTTTCCTCTTCTGCTGCAAAGCCGCGCAGGAGCCAAAGAAAAGACTGCCCCCCCCCCCCCCCCCCCGCAGGGCTACATGGAAAGAGCCCCTCCGGCTGGTTGAGGGCAGCCGGCCGCGGTCTCGCCAAACCCGCCAAGGCAAGCAGCTTCGGCCCCATTCGCTCTGGAAGGCGGGCGAGAAGGGCGGCAGGTGCCGCTCCCCCCGCGGCTCCATTGTGCAGCCGTCGCGCCTTACCTTCTATACTCCCGAGGCTCCGCGCCCGGCCGGGAAAGGGGAAGGCTCCCTCGGCAGAGACCCGCCCGGAGCGGCTGCACCCCCCTCGAACCTCGCCGAACCCGGAGCAGCCCCGCGTGCGGGAAAGGAGCCCGGCCGCGGGCAACAGGCGAACCAGGAAGGAGGGAAGCTGCCCGCTTTGCCGCCAGACCCGGCGGGGACCCTCCGCTGCGGGCCCAGGCACCGCCTCCTTTCCCGGGAGGGGGCGAGTGGACCGACCGGCCGGTGCTCCCCAGCCAGACAATGACAGCTCTCCGCCGGCAGCTACTCTGGCCGGCCGCACCATCTCCAGTGCTTCGCCCACTCCCTCTGCCGTCCTGGGTTGTTTTTGTCTTTTTTGGGGGGAGGGGGGGAAGCGACCTCCGAAGCATCCCCAAGGGGGGCCTGCTCCTCTGACCCCGCCAGCCAGGCCCAGCCCAAGCCCAAGGCAACCCTGCCTTCCACTGTCCCAGCTGCCATTGTTCCCTATTACAGCTCTGCGAGGTGGGCTGGGGTGAAGGACAACGGGCCCAAAATCTCCCATGCTGGTGGTGACCCCTGAGCTCTCAGCTTCCACTCCCATCTCTTTTCCGGAAACCTTGAAGGGGGGGGCGCAGACACACGGCCCAAGGAGGTGTTTGCCTTAGGGCCCTCCTGAGGGGACAGGAGGTACTTCCAAGGTCCGCCCCCACCCGCAGCCACTCCTCCGCTAATGGGGTTGGCACACACCCAAGCCCTGCAGAGGGGGACAAGAGACTGAGGAGGGGAAACCGGGGTTCCTCCGTGGAACAGGGACTGCCAAGGGGGTCTCTTTCCTGGGCAGGAGCTTCACTGGTGAGGCCTTCTGGGGGCCCCAACACCCAGAGGGAAGCCTGGCCTCATGGGCCGCGCAGCACAGGAAAAGCCATGGAGACAGGCAGCCCAGGGAGTGTTGGGGGCCACACAAGGCCCCTCAGAGGAGCTGCCAGGCAGGTTCACAGCCCTGGTGCGTCATCAACCCTGGTGGCCCCCCACCAGGCACACTCCGCCCCCACCCCCCCAACTCTGCAGCCTCCTTTCCAAATATGCCACCAGTGGGCTTCATTTATTGCTCGGCTGATCTGCTCCCGTCCCTCCAATGCTTCTCTCGGTGGGGACGGAGCCCCAGGCGACAAAGCTGCGCCCGTACAGAGTCTGCCCCACAGGGGCAAAGTTCACACGGAAGTTGCCAGGGAGGCCACGGGCGAGGGCTTTCGAGTGGCAGAGTTCCGTGGCCATCCAGAGCAGCCGCCCTAGGGCAGGATCTCAATCTTCTTCCGCAGCGTCTGGGGGGGGAAGAGGAACTGCCGGAGGAGGCTGTCCAGCTCCTCCAAGGCCAGCTGAGCGTGCAGCACTGTCACCTCATCTTGCTCACAGCGCACCACGAACTTCAGCAGGCGGTAAAGATCCAGCAGGACATCGCGGAGAACCTGGAAAGGGGAGCAGAAATTACAGCATTTTCAGAAAAATAGCAGAGTTGGCAGCCCCTCCCCCTCGAGGCCTTTAGTCCAACCCCCGGCTTAAGCAGGAGACCTTATACCATGCCGGACGAATGGCTGTCAGCCTTTTCTTGACAACCTCCAGTGAGGACCTGAGCCCAGGTGAGCGTGGAACCAGCCACCTGAGCTCAAGGAGGGGTCAGAGCAGCCTCCTGGAAGAGCATTGTCTGGGGTCATGGCTTGGTAGCCCCCCCCCCCATTTTTATTCCACCTCTCTAAAATTATTATATAAAGAGGTATAATTATTTTATTCCTCCTCCAATTTTCCCCACAACAGCAACTCTGTGAGGTGGGTTGGGCTGAAAGAGCAACTGGCCCAAAGTCACCCAGCCGGCTTTCATGCCTAAGGCAGGACTAGAACTCACCTTCTCCCGATTTTTTCAAGGCCAGTATTTAATTATTACACTAATTAATCTTACACACCTTTCTGGAGGAAAGGTGTAGACAAACCTTCCTGGGCCAGTTCCAAGGAAGTGGCAATCTCTTGCCCGTAAATGCCAGGCTGGGCAAACCCACCTCTTCTATGGCATTTCCTGGTGGCAGGGATGGACGCCACAAAGCACACCTGGCCTGGGATGTTTTGAGGAGGCCGCTTTGAACAGAGCAGCTCTTCTGAGGGGCCGAGGGAGGCCAGCGGAGGCTTCTCGGCACTCTTCTCTTGTATCATGCCCACAAAAGGGCAGAGGGCTCGCTCCCAGGAATTCGGGCAAGGGCCACACCAGCCCCAAAGCGGGTTCAGCGGGGCCTCCTTTCCTCCATGCCTGGCCACAGGAGGACATGCCCAGCCTCCTCTCCCTCTACATGGACGCCCTGCCAAGGAAGCAGCCGGTGGCACAGGGCAGGGCAGGACTGGGTGGCACGCTCAGAAGACTCACCTCCACCGCCTTCGTGCTGAGCCCCCGCAGGAGAAGCACCACCACGTGGACCGCGGCTCTACGGACTTCGGCTTCACGGTCGGTTTTGACCACAGCTGCTAAGCAGGCGGCCAGCTGTCAGAGAGAAAGGCAGGGCCCTCAGAACAGGCCAGACCTCACTAAGGAAGGCAGAGAGTGGGAGGCTACGGCCACCACAAGGGAGAGAGGAAAGCAGTGCACTGACCTCTGGGGCCTTCGAGAGCCCTAACCGAGGGCTGACTTACTCCCCCAGCAGAGACCGGGACCGGTGGAGACCCTGGCGGCACCCCCTGCTGGGTCACAGCATCTGCAGAAGACCTTTGCTGACCCCTCCCTCTCCTCGGGGCTCAGGTGCTTTGGTCCCAGGGCCAGAACTGCACGTAGGGAGCAAGCGGAGCCAGAGGACCATGGCTTCCACGCGCCCCCAGCTGCATCTTTCTTTTCCTGGGCTCAAGGTCAGCCTGCCTTCTCCACACCGTGCAGCAGCTTCCGCTGAGTCAGCTGGCACCTGGCTTGCTGCAGCACCAGAAACCGCTCTCAGCCGCACAGACGTGACTGCAAAGCTGCACCTCCTGGAGGCCCAGGGCAGCCTTGGCAAAAGGCCCAGCTGCACCACAATGCTCCTGCATGGCTCAGCTACCCCAGCAGCATCCACGGCACTCAGGCTGCCACCGCTGCAACGTCGCAAAGCAGATCAAGATCCCCTCTTGTCAAGTAGTTGTATCTCCTTGTGCATTGCAGAACCACAGGAGGGAGTCTCTGCCCAAGAGAGGTGGCCAGGACAGGCCACATCCCAATGTCAGAGTGGCTTTGGTGAAAGTGGAGGGCCACGGTCAGGGCTGGTTCGCACATGCATACGCACACACACACACACACACATGCGAGTGTGTAAAGTGTAGCTTTCCTCTATTCCCCTTTTAGCTTGTAGCTTGGAAGAGTGATTCTGAATCTTTGCTGGCTCTTCAATAAAGAGCAGAGGAACGAGTCCTTTGGAGAACCTTTCCAGCAAGGGGGCTTAAAATGCAGCCTCGTTCCTCTGCTCTACTGCATCTTGGACAGAGCCTCCGAACGTGCCAGGCTTCTCATCCCACAGGCGGGCTGGGCCCATGGCCAGGAGGTGGCTCCAGATGCTGCTGCTCTGACAGGGGACATGCCCCCAAAGCATCTCTGTGCCGCTGCCCCTGCCAACCCCGGGGACTCCCAAGCACAGCACCAGACACGCACGGGCTTCTCTGCCCGGATTTACCCCGTGACTGGGCAGCAAAGGAGGCCTCCAAGGCCCCACAGCGCAAGCAGCCACCGCTGGAGAAGATTTAGGGTTCGGTTCCTGTTTGAGAAAGGAGGCTGGGAACCAGAGATGCTACCAGAGATCCCCCCCCCCCGCCCCGTTCGATGGCCGGCCCTGGCTAGTGTCTCTGGCTGAAGCAAAGGTTTGTGAGTGACACCCGAGACCGTGAAGGGTTCAACTCCTGGTAGGAGGGGAACGATCTGCTGGAGGAGCAGCACAATCTGCTGCTGCTGCTTACTGGAAAGACTCGTCTCTGGAAAGACGAGGCAGGACCAGGAAGGTCCACTGGGAGCCAGAAAACTCCCAACTGCGGCACCCCGAGGGCTGCAAGGCTCCAGCAGGAGCAGCAGCCACAGTGTGGGAGGAGAAAAGGGGCAGGTACCTCGTGGACCACCAACCCCAGCTGAAAACCAAGGATCTGGCACAACTCTCCCAGGTTGGACAGGCTGCTGGCTCTGAGCGAGCGGTCAGGATCCCGGACTCCTCGCAGGAAAGCATGGATCAGAGCGTCTCTGTGCTGGAAGACCAGATCTCCTGCAAGGAGAAGGCAAAAGAAGGGCCAGGTAACTGAAGAAGTTCTTGCCTATGAGATGGGACCCGCAAAGGGGTGCAGCTGGTTGGTGGGGCAACGGTGGGCACGGCTGAGCAGCCAGCTGGAGAAGGGACCAGCTCAGGATGAGCCAGGAGGCAGCCAACCTGTCACCTGTGAGCAGGCATGAATGACCACCTCCCATGGGACTCACCCATCCCAGGCCCGGGAGGCAACGAAGTGCGTTCTCCATCCTATGATTTGCACCGCAGGCCAAACCTCTCTGGCTTCTAAAAAGCTTCTGTGCCTTCTTGACACACACACACCCCATTCAGGGGCCCCAGGGGCCTCAATCTTTAGTGGTGGTGGGGGGAAGCATTGATCAGCAGCTGCTCACGGGAGACCCCAACACCAGGTGTGGTTGTTGCTAGGCAATTCCTCCCACAATGATATCTTGTGAGGAAAGCGGGCTCCGGTTCTCTTTCCTGAGCCAGCGGGGCACAATCGATAAATTGCTCGAATAAAATAATCCAACCAACAGAGGCTAAAACTGGCTTCAGCCGTCTTGCCCTCCTCCCAAACTGAACAAAATTAGCTTGCATCCCCCAGAACAGAGCAGCCCTGAGCCGAGGCCAGGCGCCAGGCCCCTCTTTGGGAGTCTCCGAGAGTGCTGGCAGGCACCAATAATTATGGCTCTGGCCTCCCAAATCACAGGCTCTTTGCTCCCTGCGAAGCAACCTAGAGAAAGGAGGGTGTTCCCAAACAAGGGGAAGCTTAACGGGCTTCCACTCAGCCCACCAGGCAAAACCTACTGACGGAGCGCCTCCTCCTCCTCCTCCTCCCGTGGCCTGCAAAGAAGAAAACGTCCGGCCATGATGGATGCGCTGGGGCTGCTCCCCCATTGCAGAGGAGCAACGAAAGCTCACCTGCTTGTGCACCTGTTCTCACAGGGTCCGTGATGCTTGCAAGATGACAGGGCTGATGGTGCCATGAACAAATTTTAGACTCTTACTAACTTTGCACCATCATCACAAATGTGCCAGGGGCATCTGGTCTACCGAGGCTTTGGCAGCTTCTCTTGCATGGGGCAAAAAGGGTCTGTAACAGGAGGGGGTCCCATGGCCGCCCAGCAGCCGCTCTGCCTCTCCACAAGGCCTGGCTCTTTCGTGGAAGGAAGGGGTCCCTGCCAAGACCAGGAATTGCAAGGCAAAGGGGCCGATGCCTTCCACAGACCTTCCCTCAAGCAGGAAGGCAGCCCGTCCGTCCCTCTGCAGGGCACCAGGGTCTCCCGCGTCCAGGACGACTCTCAAACCAACAACGAAAGGGTTGTTGAGGACGCAAAGCAGACCCAAAATAGCACTGCAGCACTGAAAAGGGGGGGAGCACAATTATCAGGCGTAATTTCAGCCCTAACGAGGCTTGCTGTGCCTGCAAAGGGGGCCAAGCTGGCAGCTGTGCCAGAGGCATGCCTGCGAGCAAGAAGCGCTGTGGCCCAGGCGACACTGCTTGAGCCCAGCTGACTCCCAAGGCTGAGGAGCTGCCTGGAGAATAAAAGCAAGGAAGCTGGGCAGAGGAGTCAGGGGGCTCCCAGAGACGCCGACCCTCGCCCCCAATGGAGACGGGGAGGGGAAACCTGGCTTCCGCAGAAGACCAGCGCCTAGCACACAGGCAGCAATTAGGGGATTATATCCAAAGACAGGGTTCTCTGCCAGCGGCAGCTCAGGCAGCCAAGAGCACTTCCAGCAGGTGTGTGTGTGTGTGTGCGTGCGTGCACTTAACTGCACTCCTGTCTGGAGGGTGGAACCAAAATGTCTTTGGGATGAGGAAGGGAGACCGAGGGGAGAGGAAGAGGACAAGAGACTCCCCGCTGCTCCCAAAGGCTGCCAATAGAAGGAAGGAGCAACTATGGGGAGGGAGAGCAAGAAGGCAGCCACGGGGCCACTTCTCTTGCCAGGGAAGATGGGGGCCGAGAGAGGGAAAGGTCCATCATCCTGGCCCAGGAAAAGAAAGAGACGTGGGACTGAGCCGGCTCTGTAATGGGTGGACCCTCTTCAGACAAGCAGTCTGAGAGCCAGGAGACATGCTGCCCACACGGTGGCAACCACTTGCTCCTCCTGCTGCTGCTGCTGCTGCTGTGCCACGGCAAGGTGCCCAGGCCTGGTCCCAGGGCTGCAGGCAGGCGGGTGGGAGGTGCAGATGAGGAAACACCTGAGCCAGATGGGAGCTTGATGAGGACTTAGGCTCAACTGAAGGCAATTAGGCTGGGGGAGGGAGGGACAGACGTCGGTGAGAGGGGTCTGTGTCCCACATGCTCTGGCAACGGGAAGGGAGGAGGCTGTGCCAGGTGGACGAGAACAGCCCTGCTGGGCCTGGTTGGAGCGAAGACCGAGGGGGGGCCTGTGGGGGGGAAGCCAGTCAAGACTGGGCAGCACAAAAGGGGAGGGGGGGAGGGGACTCAAGCCCAGACAAGCGGCTCAGCTTCTGTCTTGGAGGAAGCAGTCGACCGGGCAAGGCAGCCGAGTGTCATGAAGGCGGCTTGCAACACGCAGGAAGCAGGCAGGCAATTCCCGACTCTCGTTTATTGGGAAAACAAGAAGCCCAAACCCTCAAGCACAAAGCAGAGAAAGGAAGTGACTCATCCGTGGGACCAGAGGCCTGAAAGAGGAGTTGGCTGCCTTCCCTGGAAGACTCAGGAAGGCGTGGATTGAGACTCTTATGCTGAGCGTGGCAGGAGGGTCAGACTCCATGGCCTCACAGGGCCCTTTCAGCTCTGCTTTTCTGCGGTGCTAAGGCCAAACACAGCAGGAAGCCCCCTTCCTGCCCTGCCCTGTCTGGCCCCCCAGAACGCCTCGCTCTTCAGCCCCTGCAGGAAGACTCACCCAGGGCTCGTGTCGTGCGCAGCAGCACCTCCCCCACCTTCATCCTGGTCTCTGCCATCGGGGCGCCCGCGTACTGGGTCAGCAGGAAGGGCAGGACGTCTTGTGGGGAGGCATCTGACAGCAGGGCCACACCTGGAAGGGGGGGAGAAGCAGCACTGGGGATGCCCGAGGCAGGATTGGCAGCTGAGGGGCTGGAAGCCCCAGACACACTTGCCCTGGACTGAGCCGAGGGCGGAAGAGCAGAAGCCTTCGCAGGAACCACGAGGGCCAGGCAGCTCAACCCGTCCTTGGCCACAGAGGGTCTCGATCCCCTGGGCAGCTTTTCGCAGCCCTTGGGACTTTGATCCACGACTCCCCTAAAGGCACGAGAAGCTCTTCAGTTGCCCCCAGCAGAGCCCCCACCCTCTTCGTTTCACTATCACACACACACAGACACCCCCTCCCCCAGGGAAGAGTCACAACGCCTACGCTCCAGTGGCAGATTTTGCATGAAGACGCCGAACTTCAGGGCACCCGAGATCGGTCACAGCTACCAAGCCCAGATCCCCCCCCCCCCCCCGCACTTTACTACTTCTGATTCCTCTCCGGCCTTGGAAGCAATGGAATAACTGGCAAAAGAGCGGGAGCTGGGGAAGGGGGCACCCTTTAGCATGCCAAGAGCCAAGCAAGTGGCAGGGCGGCCCCAGTGAGACTGAAGCTCTCCACTCAGCTGCTGCTTTTGGAAACAGTGTGTGTGTGCGTGTAGAAGTAGGGAAAGGGAGCTCCCTCCTGCCCCCGCCCCCCATCTTAGCCTCAGCCCCACACCCTCCCTGCCCATCATCAGAAGTCCTTCTCAACATTCTGAGTCAACTGCAGGATATTCATCGGCTGTTGCAAGGCCGCATTGCTCAACGCGGAAAGAGCCGCTCTTGTGCCCCAGGCTGGCAGCGCCAGGGAGTCAGCACAGGCAGAAGCCCTTCACCTGCTCAAGCCCAGCAAGGAAGGAGAAGGTGGGGGAGGCTCTCCCGGCCTGCTTCCTTCACCCCTCCCCTCCCTGAGAAAAGCAGGGTCCAAAGGGATTCCCACGGAAGGGTTGCAGCAGCAGCAGCAGAGCTGAGCCTCGGACCAACGCCTGAAGCTGACCCCCCTGCCGCCTGCCTATCAGTCTCTTCCCGTGTTTCAACAGGGCCGATTCCCCTTCTGGATTCAGGGCTTCTCTAGGCTCCTTGGGAAGCAGAGCTGCTGGCAGGGAGTCGTCCTGAGAGCCGGGGAAGCGTGAGAAGGCCTACAAGGCCACGTGCCTCTGTGCTGTGCAACCAGCCCTTCTTTGCAGAGGCTGTCTCTCCAGAGCCCGTTGGGGCTGCCAGGAGCCGGCCAGGCCCAGAGCCTCCAGGAGAGCTCCCACTCCACTCAATGCCTTGACAGCTCAGGCACAACCGCAGCTGTGGAAGGCAGTTCAAAGGCGGGGAGGAGGAAGAGCGCCTCTTTTCCGCTTCCAGAGAAAACGATAAGGGCCCGGCCACAAGGGCGATATTTGCACAGCTGTCCACCCCTTGTGACCTTGTGAAATGTCTTCACTTCCTTCCAAGGAAGCTGGTGAGATGTTGCTTCCTTGAGGAGTTGGTGGCTTTTCCAGAAAGGTGACCTTGCCCAGAGACAGGAAGGCAGGTGCAAGGAAGGGGCCGGCCGGAACAGGTTCATGCGACCCGCTGAAAGAGGGCAGCCCACCCAGAGGAGTGGCACCAACTGACCTCGGCCGTGCTTAGGGCCCCTCCTCTCCTAGGAATGTCTCAGCCCAGACTGGGGATCAAGGAGAAGCAGGAGGGCTGTTTGCTGAAGCAAACCAGTGGGAGGTCAACAGGCCTCTTTGGAGGCCATCAGAGAGGAGCAGGAGCGGAGGGGGGGGGTTACTGGTTTCCCTCAGGGACGGCCCTCCGCGTTTTCTCCTATTCCCCAAGCCCACTTGCAAAACGGCACTAAGGAAGGCCATCCGGAATGTGCACCGGGCAGACGGGCTTCCTGCCTCTGACCTGGGCTCAGCCAGCCCTACTTCCTGGAGCATTTGCCCCCCCACCCCCCACCCCCATTCTCCCAGAAGGACAGGAAGGAGCTTGTATTTGCACGAACAGTAACCGAGAGCAAGATTGGGTCTGCTTACCTTGGATAGCAGAAAGATAAACAAAGGAGTCTTTATGTTCCAGGTTTTCTACAAAAACCTGAAAATTAAAACCAAGAATCATTTTGCCTGCACAGCTGCAGCCAACCGTGTCTCTCTTGGCTGATGCCTCCTTAGCAGGGCAGAAGATTGCCTGCAGCCATCCGTCCAGGAATGGTCCCCGGAAGCACCATTGTGGCTCTGATTGAGAATTAGAAACCCTTTCGTTTCTGGGGAAGTGTTAGGGGGTTGGACAAAGGGAACAGGAAGGGGTTTCTCCAAAGGCTGCTCAGAAAGAGGGTAATTGAGGCCCTGCAGCCCTGGGTGGCCCTGAGAACAACTCCACCAGCTGCTGTCCCCTAGGCTCAAGACATTCAGACTGCCTGGAAGCAGAACTAAACTCTCCCAGAAAAAGCAGCTTCCTCTCCACTCGAGGTCAGCATGGAGGCAACATGCCTGACGTCGGGGGGGAAACCAGGAAACAGAAAATCTGCTGGTGACTGAAACCCTAATTCTATATCCTCAAAGTGGTTGGATAGAAACACCTGCATGCGTTGAATCTTCTGGCCACCAAGCAGAGCTCACAGGGCGAAGCTCGAGGGACACCTCCATCTTCTGAAGGGTCCCCCAGACAGGCCAAAAAGAGGCTCCCTCTCAGGGCCAGCCCAAGCCACTCACATGCCGTCCTCCGGGCTTTTCCCCACGAAGTGCTCTGGCTGCCTACCTTCAGCAACTTCTCCCGAGTCTTCAGGGCTCCGGGATCCCTCTGCTCGATCATCCAGGAGAGGTGGCGCAAGGCAGCAGCTCGCGTGGGGATGTCAGGGCTGTAAGCCGCCGAGAGAAGTGCCTGCAGGTGGCTCTGGGGGTTGCAGGGGGCAGAGCTTTCCTTGGCAACCGAGTCCATCCCCTGAGGCTGCCCTGGGTGGCTCCCGGGGAACTTCTGGGGCAGGGGTGCCCCAGATCTGGGGGTCCCATCTGGGGTGCCCACACTCCCTTGGCCTGCCACCCCACCCACACTCCTGCCCAGGGCCTTGCAAGCAGCAGTGCAGATGGCCTCTGTGGAAAAGGCGCGGTGGGTGCAGATGGAGATGCTCAAGTCAGCCGCCAGCTCCTGGATGACGGGCTCCGGGTGGAGGCGGGAGAGTTCGTCCAGCAGGGGCACCAACTGCTTCAGGCTGGCAAAGTCTTCGGATTTCAGCTGGGGAGACAGCAGGGAGCACGTCAGCCGTGTGCTGCCCAAGAGAGGAGCCAGGGCTGATCCTGAGAACTTGGCCCTGGGCTGCCGGCAGGAAGCACCAGGAGGGGGCACTGTGCCCAAAGCCTTTGCTGCGGTTACCATTATGGGCGTGCGCACAGACTCTGGCAGGGCAGATAAGATCAGGCCCCAAGCTGGCGGATGCACACGGGGAATGGGGTGGGAATGGAGCTACTGCTCTTTCCCCAGCAGCAGGAAAGGCCCAGCCAGGATTCCAGCTCAGCCCTCGAGGGAGCCGGGAAAGCCGAGTCCACCAAGCTCCTGCTGGCGGGGAGCCATGCCCAGCCCCGTCTCCCGCCTAGCGCATCCTACCATGCCTCGGAGGCTGCCAGAGGACTCGGGCTTTGGCCGGCCAGGAACCCCCTTTCGGCAAGCAGCAGAGCGTCCAGAACCCCCCCACCCCAGAAGCCTTGAACCCCCCCCCCCCCAATTCCTACCTAGCTGCCGGGTATGGCCGAGAACCCGCCTCCCCCCTCATTTCTCAAGAGTTCTGGCCTGTGGGGGGAGGGGAGCTTTTCCCTGCTTGGCACCCACCGGAAACACCCCCCCCCATCCCCCACCCAGCCCTCCTTCCTGCGGGAAACCACAGCAGGCTTCAGCAAAGGAGGAACAAGCACCGCCCTGAAAGCTGAGGAGAAGGAGAGAGGGAGGCACCATGTCTGGAACTGGCCCCAGTGGCCCCAGCGAGCCAAGACTTGACAAAGGAAGCTTCTAGGCTTCAGCCTGTCACAGCAAGATTTCCCCCCCTGCCCCTCCCCACTTTCTGCCTCAACGCCGGTCAGAGACCAAAAGAGCCGCCGCACGAAGATGTTTCCTCCCTCCAACCTCCCAACCACCCAGGGGGAACGAAACGGCCCAGTTTCTCAGCTGGCCTCACTGGGTGGGCAGACGCTTTCCTGCAGGTCAGTGGGAGCCAGCTTGACTCGGCAGCCCCTCGCCTGGCCCCGCCCAGAAGCCCAGCTGGCCTGCAACGGCCCTTCCCCAACAAAGACCCTGCAGGTATTAGGAATCAAAATGGAATGGGATGGGAGGGGGAAGGGCAGATAAGCAGAGCCCAGAGAGAAACTGAACTTCACTGACTGAGGCTCAGAATCAGAAATGAAAACACTTGTGGAAACCACGAAGGCGCACCTTTCCTGCCCTTTGAGCACCTGGAAGGTCTGCAGATGCTTCCCAAAAGGCCCCATGAGACCCCAATGCCTGAACCGATGCCGCCCCCGAGGCCCTCTGGCTACTCACCTGCAGGGCCCCGCCCAGCATGGCCGCCCCCAGCCCCATGGCCATGCTGAGCGTCTGGGACTCCACAGTGCCCACTGAGCCTCTGGAGAGACCTGCACAGGCCCGCTGCAGAGTGGCTGCCACAAACTCCACCACCTGGGGAAGGAACACCATCCAAAATGCTTGCGTCTGCAGCCGACAATGGGCCCCGAGCCACTTTTGCAGCGCAAGGCTTGACAGGCTAGAGGCCTTCCCCCACTGGCCTTCCCAGAAAGGATGAAATTAAGGGCAACCCTCCCCCCTCCAAATCTGGCACATCCCTTAAGAGATGTGGGAGACTTTGTCAAGAGCCACCAGGGGATGCAGCCTGCCCAGCCAGGCCTCAGGTACAGCAGCCAGGCCACCCCAGACCGCTGGAGGGACGGGGCTCTGCAAGGCTGGTGCGGGTGGGGGTGCGGGTGGGGGTGGGGAGGACAGGACCAACCTGCCTGACATCTGTGAGCAAAGAGTCCGAAATGCCCTCGGTCAGCATGGCCACCACGCGAAGCACCTGCAGCTGCCTCATCTGCTGGGGGAAGGCTGGGCTGCAGAGCTGCTCCAGATGCAGGGGGGGCTCTTGCGAAGGGGGTGCAGGGTCCGTCTCAGAGGCCAGCTGGGTCAGCTCCTGCCAAGGGGGAGGAGCACCCATTGGAAGAAGAGAGACTAAACAACTGGCAGGATATTGTCCTGCACTATACCCCACGTGTGTATGTGTGTGCGTGTGTGCGCAGGGATCCAGATGAGTCCCATCCAAACCCTGAGTTCCAGGTGTCCTTCTCCAATCACAGCCCCATCTAAGTCCAGAGAACTGAGGTTTCCCTGCGTGGATTAGTCCTTGACAGCTGAAGGGTGACCTTGAAGGACCACGCCTGACCTCTGCCACATGTGACGTGGCACCTTGTGGAAGGAGCCCGCGCATCCACACTATTACAGAGACATCCAGAGATGCTGTAGGCCCTACCTTTAAGCAGCCCAGGAAGAAGTCTCCAGCTAGGCTGCCCCTCCGGCAGCGAGACAGCAAGTCCACCAGCTGCTCCAGCTGCCACTGCTCTGAGGAAAGCTTCTGATACAGAGCCTCGTCTTCGTCACTGCCAAAGGAAAGAGCAAACTTTTCACTAAGGGACAAAGGAGGGGGAAAAGCCCCGGAGGCTCTGGGCTGGACCGTCTCTTCCCTCCTTCTCGGAGCAAGTGCCGAACCTCCCCGGAAGTGAGTTCTTTCCTCACGGTTGATCACCTGCAGATACAAAGCTGAGAATCCTGCCTCCCCCACATCCTGTATTTTGGGTAAGCTGCCTTTGGACATGCAGACTCTCTTCAGCCACCTCCTGAAGCAGAAGAGGCTGGGGCAGGTTTTCTGGCAGCCCAACACCCCCAACTGCATCCATCTGGATCAGAGTCCCCCACCCTTCCTCTCACTGGGGAAGCCCAGCAGACTCTCACCTCACAGCCTCCTTGATGGTGGCCACCACGCCCCCTTTGCTGCCCACCTGGAACTGGCAATGGGGGTGGGGCAGGCGGGGGCTCCCTCTGAGCTCTGCCAAGCCTCCCAGGGCCGCCAGAGAGACCTGTTGCTCGCTCTTCTCCAGGAACCATAGCAGAATCTCCTGGCAGGGGGTGCTGAAAACAACAAGGGGGGAGGGCATTAACCCCAGTCCAGGAGGTGGCGGCTTTGGTGAGGGGCAGCCCAGAATGCCCCCAAGCAAAGCTGCCTCTCCCAGAAGAGGGGCAGGACGTGGAGGTCTGTCTCCTGGGCCAGGGTGATGGGAACTAAAAAGCCGGTGGGCAATGGCCTAATGCCCCTGCCTGCTCCTCAGCACCCACCCACCCCTTCTCTCTTACAGTTTGTTGCTATCTTTGGATGAGGTTCTTCTTTTCAGAGGAGTTGCACAATCCCCCTCCCATCCCAGGAGGGACAGGACTTCCCACCCTGGCAGAAAAGCCAAGGCCAACGCTGGCCTTCAGCAGATGGTGGGCTCTGGGTTGACAGGAACCAGGAGGAGAACAGCTCCAACCAAGGAGGTTTGTCCCCACCAGCCCACAGAAGAGCTCTGGAGATTCCCCCGCCAGGCCAGGCGCCTCACCGTAAGAAGGACACGTTCTGCTTAGTGAAGCACCAGAGGGAGAAGATGGCCCCCAGCGCAGGCTGCAGGGCACCCAAGAGGCAAGGCGAGGGCTCGTTACCCACCACGCAGACCTGCAAGGGAAAGCAGCCGAGAGGAAGAGGACTCCGCAAACTCAATTTGCAGCCTTCACACATGCACACACAGGATCCCTGCACATGGCCAGGAGCAGAGAATCCCCCCTGCCCCTTCTAAATACCTGCAGAACCACCTCTGGCTCTTTTAGGGCCTTCTGGACCCGTTTCTGTGTGCCAGCTCTCCAAAAGAGCTCATTGGTGCCCAAGATGCTCTCGACCATTCACAGAGTTTAAATGCTCAGGCTATCAAGACTTGAACCAATGGAGCAGGCCAACCTGTTGCACAGGCCTCCCGAGACCTCCGAGTTCCTAACGGCTCAGCCCCCAAGCCTGCTTGTAAGACAGCCCTGCTCTCGGGCTGTATTCCTTCTGGGATCAGGTGGATCCTTGGAAGGCCCGCGTCTTTGGTAGAGAAGGGTTGGCTGTGCTGCCGGGCAATGCTGAATTCTGGCGCCTGACAGCTGACCGAGAGCAAGATGACCACAGCGCTGGGCTAGCAAGGGCGGTGGAGAAGGCAGAGTACTTCAAGCAGAGCATGAAAGGCACGTGGGAATGGCGCCTCCCCCTGGCATTTCAGGGAAGACCATTTTGCCTATCTCAGCACAGTGAGAAGTGAGGTCACAGCTGAGGAAGAAGACGCAACCTGACTCGGTCCAAAAGCAAACGCGGGCCCTTCCTTGGCTCCCTCTCCCTCTCCCTCCACTGCATGCTGGTGCCACACCTTGTACACTGTTTCCATGCACCCCGAGAGCAACTCCTCTTCCACCAGCACCGCCCCAGCTGGCAGGTCTTCCAGGGAGCCTTCTGAAGACAAGAAAGAAAAGGACCGTCATGTGAATGCAGCTAATGCTGGGCTGGTTTCACTTAATTATATTCCACGATATAAGTGGCAAATGAAAGAAAATATTTAATTCCAGAATGACTTCCTTCTCTGAGAGCCTCACAGCTGCCAGGCTGGAAATGGGATGGGTGCCCTGGCTGGGGGGCTCTGGGCCAGGCCCTCGCTCAGTCCAACCTCCTCACGGGGAAAAAAGAGGGGGCAGGAGCATTGTGCGCACTAGAGTTGTGTGAAACAAAGGCAGGATATAAATCTGAGTTGATGAATAAAACTTTGATTCAACTGAGCAGTACCTCAGCCTACCAAGCTTGTCTTGCCCAGCACTGCTTCAACTTCTAATACCGGATTGTTCTGAGTCGCCCAGAATTCATGGGTGAACTGACCAGAGGGACACATTTCAGTCCCACTGGAGGACTCAGACCTAAGAATCCCAGAGCTACCAATTCTGGGTAGAGAAGCCCCTGAAAAAACAAGGAGGTTGCCACCTTCCAAGATGACAGAAATTTATTTGTTTGTTTAGTCATTCAATCATTCAAGCAACCAACCAAGCAACCAACCTCTATAGCTGTCAACTCAACCAAGGGACTCTGGGAGGCTTACAATTCTAAAATTCTAAAAATATGAAAACAATAAGGCATCATCCGACTCTGCAGCCTTGCCAGGGGGTAGGAGGCTGTTACCTGGCTCCCCCAGGCAGCGCAAGAGGGGCTTCAGCAGGGGACGCAGCAGGTGCTCCTCTGCCTGCTGTGGATGTTGTCTCACCATGGCGAGGACAGTTGTGGTTGCTACTCGTTGGAATTGGCACACCATCAGCTTATCCTGGATGAGGAACAGCTGCAGAATCTTTAAAAGAAAGAGATAAAAACAGAGTTTTATGCTCAAAATACATGATGCTCGCCAGCAATGTTTCTAAAGTTATGTCTTATAGCCTGCACTCTATCACAAATTGCCCGAAGGAGGAGAGGGGAAACAGGACTACAAGCCCCCAAGGCTCAGCAGAAACCACAGACCCCGAGGGCCAACCCAAGAAAAGGAAGTCGCTTTGCAAGGACCAGATGGAGGGGAAAGGCACTCTGTCTCGCAGGAGCCACTCTGGGACTCACAAACGTTCCTTGGGCCACCTGGGTTGCACCGGAATGCCAGCCGCTGGGTAAAGGGAAGGGGCAGAAGATGTACCTGTGGGCAAATCTTTTGACAATAATCCTCCAGGGACAGAGACTGCTGAGGACACGAGGACAGGATCTTGGCTATGGCCTCGCACTTCTGCCAGTCAGCTGCTGCCGCTTCTGCACTGCTGCCCCCCACAGCCCCAGCTGGAAAGCAGGAGGCTCCGTGTCAGATGAGCACACAGAGGACCACCCATCCTGTGGCCAGAGAGACTCGCAATCTCCTCCACTAGGAAGAGGAGCTTCACCCAGGCAGTAACCGCCTAGCTCAGTATCTTGCCAGGCGACCTTGGACCTTCCTCATCCTTTCTGCTCTTGCCGTTTCTTAAGAGAGGTGCAAAAAGTCTGGGACTGAATTGCTCTCTGCCTAGAGGAGCCGGTTTGTGGGAAATGCCATGCAGAGAAGAGGGGCCAGCAGCAGCTGACTGGGTTGAGAGGGAAGGCCTGGGAAGTTCATGTACCAGGTTGCCTTATTTGCCCCATCTAGAAGTCCAGGTTTGGTTCTGGCAAACCAAAAAACATGGGCACACAGTGATTTGTCCAGTTTCAAAATATTTTCCTGTTTCATGCAGATCCTTATTTATTAAAACAGGAACTATTATATGTAAACCTGGCTGGGCCAAGTTTAGAAACACTGGAACAAGGGACTCTTTCTGCTCTTGTCCCAGCCTTTGAATGGCTGATTTGTCAAGCCTCACTCACCTCCGGCTCCCTCCAGGATGCCACGGATCACAGCCTGAACTCCACCAGGTCTTAGCAGCCTCTCGGACAGCAGGTGCCCGCAAAGGCGCTGAAGCCAGGCTGGTGCTGGTGCCATACAAGGCTCGTTCTGCTGGTTGGGATGGGAGGCCTGAAAAAGAAACATATGTGAACACTGGACCATGACCAGCCCTGCTGTGCAGCATCCCTTCTTCTGCCTTGCCCCTTTATGGGCCTTGACACCAGGCAACAAGGGCATCCCCTGCCCTTCCCCAAATAGAACGGACTCAAGTTACTTGACTGAAAGCTTCTCTGAGGGCACCATTCACCCAACAGCAGATTCCCAGGATGGCACTTAGGAAGACTGGAGCTCAGTCAGATTGTATCACATCCCAATTTAGACCTGGGGGCTGTTATCTCTTCCTTTCCTCTCCCACTGATCCATGTGCTAGGAAGGCAGAAAGGCCCAAGTTGGATCTCTGACAGGGTCTCTAGGGACAGGCCATCAAGCCCCAGGACTGAGAAAGACTCATTCTGCAGAGCCACAGCTAAACTAACCCAGAGGCAGCGCTGAACTGGAAGGACAGATTCTACAGAGGAATTATTGAGTCTGTCATCTGTACCTTTATAACTGTCTGGTTTGGTTCTGCAACCCAACAAGACTGCAGAAAAAACAATGGCTACCAACCTGCCTTCCAATGAGGACCTGTATACTGCACGAGTCAAAAAGAGGGCTGTGAAAATATTTACAGGCCCCTCACATCCTGGGCATAAACTGTTTCAACTCCTACCCTCAAAACGACACTATAGAGCACTGCACACGAGAGCCACTAGACACAAGAACAGTTTTTTCCTGAACGCCATCACTCTGCTAAACAAATAATTCCTTCAACACTGTCAAACTAGTTACTAAGTCTGCACTACTATTAATCTTCTCATTGTTCCTGTCACCCATCTCCTCCCACTTAGGACTGTATGACTGTAACCTTGTTGCTGGTATCCTTAAGATTTATATGGATGGTTTCCTAATATGATTTGATTGCTTATATGTACCCTATGACTATCATTAAGTGTTGTACCTTATGATTCTTGACGAATGTATCTTTATGTACACTGAGAGCATATGCACCAAGACAAAATCCTTGTGTGTCCAATCATACTTGGCCAATAAAGAATTCTATTCTGTTCTATTCGGATCAGGGTTGGGGCATGACTCACTTAAAAGGAAGCTTCCATGCCAGTGTTTCCCAATCTTGCCAACTTTAATATATATGGACTTTAAGTCCCAGAATTCTCCAGAACTAGCATAAAATTGGCAAGATTGAGAAGGACTCTTCTATGGCTTTGGTGCTTGTTCCTCCTGGGATCAATGTCATGGTTCTCACATGGCATGTATCCACTGTCATAGTTGAGCCACATGCAAGTGCTAATTTGGGATCTCTCCAAAAATGCTTGGGGGGGGGGGGGAGAGGATGAGGAAGAAAGATTTGCAAGCAGGCACGCACAATGGAACCAGCTCAGAGGATGCAAATCTAGTTTCTCCATGGCTCACAGTCATACCCGCTTAGGCCTCCCCTGAAGCAGCAGCAGTTCCCGGACTACCAGGGGCTGATACACTTTGTCCAAAAGGCTTTGCAAGGCTTCTTTGCAGCTGCTCTGTTCCTCTTCCGTCAGCCCCTGAAAAAAATCCCAGAGAACTAAAAGAATAAAACACCCAAAGGAATTCTCAGAAATGCAAAAAGGCACTTATTCCAAATATCCCTTCAGCAGCCCTAGCAAGAGGCTCAGCCAACTAAGGCAGTGGCAAGGGGCCCACGGGCACCTCCCCGCCCGGCAGAACTTTTCACCTGTAGGGCCCGAGGGTGGCTTGCTAGCCCCCCCCTCCCATTTCACACTGCCCAGAGGAGACACGGAGACACTTGCTTCACTTTATGGAAATGCCCTGCCTGACCGCTTCTGGCAGGGAACCCCCAGGGCTGCTCCTTAGCCCTCACCTGTCTCGCGGCACCCGCTGGGGCCTTCCTCGCGGGGGAGAAGCCCAGCTGGCACAGCCCAGCCAGCAGGTCACCCAGCTGCCGCGCCAGGATAAGCCTGCCCAGCTCGGGGTGCTCGGCCACTTCCACCAGGGCGTTGCAGGCGGCGAGGAGCCTCCGCGGGGCTTCGGGCTGGGCGGCGAGCAGGCCGGCCTTGTCCCGCGGCGGGGGCGCCACCCCGGGCAGCAGGTACGGGCGGAGGCCCAACGCCACCGCCAGCTGCGCCGCCGCCTGCACGACACCCTCCTGGGCGATGCTCAGGGCGTCAGGGCGCAGCGGAGGGGGGACCCCGGCTTCGCTCGGGCCGGCTGCGGGGCTCGCGGCGGCCAGGCGGGCTAGGCAGCGCTTGAGGCAGAGCAGCAGCAGCAGCGCCTGGCAGGCCGCGGCCCAGGGCGGGTCGGGGTCGGGGCCGGGACTCAGCCCCGGGGCCCGCCGGGCCACCTCGGCCCTCGCCCTGCGCAGGGAGGCCCACTGGGGGTCCCGGGCCAGCCTCTCCTTCAGCGCGGTCAGCCCCAGGCGCAGCGACTCCGGCGACGGGCCTGAGGAGAGAAGGGAGGCCGGTGGAAGCGGAGTGAAGGGCACGCGCGGCGCCCCCGGACCTGCGGCGCGGAAGGTGAGAGAAACAGCCGGCCGCCCCCGCGGCTCTCACCGGTGCCTACGCCCCGGCCCAGCAACAGCTGCAGGCCGCTCACCGCCCGCTGCAGCCCCGACGCCCCGTCCTCGTTCCGGTCCTCGGCCGTCGTGGGCGCCGCCATCTTGGGAAGGTCCGGCGAGCCTGCGCCACCGCGACGCCGCCACCGTGGGTGGGGTCGTAGGAGGAGGGCGGAAGTTCTCGCCGGCTGCCATTTTGAGGAGGTCGAGATGAGCGGGGAAAGGCGGGAGGGGCGAAGGGAAGCCGCCCTCTGGAGAAGGTCTCGCGGCCGGAGGAATTCTGGGAGTCCTAGGCCGCGAGACCCTGTGGCGCATGCGCAGCTCATTGAATTCGCTTGACATTAAGTCTTGGGTGGGATGAGCGAGGCTTGAAAGGCAAAGCGCTGGACGCCGCTTACAAAAAGGGCAAAATAGGCTTTTTTCATTAAAATATTAGAATATACTATTTCCATAAATCTGAAGCCAAGCTATTCAAAATTAGCTGCAGGACCTTAAAGCAAGCTCATTTTGCCGAGTGGGAAGAACTTCAGTAATAAATTGGTTCCAAAATAGGACATTCCTAGGCTACAAAAAGTCTTAAGTTCAACTTTTGGCTCCCCTGCTAAGTGGAGGAATGAAGCGGAAGGGAATAAACAGCGCTTGGGAAGGAAGAGAATTCTGCTCTAGAGAAAAAAACGCTTCAATCCGCCCCAAAGATAAATGTGTGCATGGATCCATAGGGCTTGAAACCCCTTTGCTGCCTCCGCCTTCCCTCACTTGGAAAGCGGCTGGCTTCAGACCTGCCTTTCTGCCCTCAAAGGGAGCCAGGCACCAAAGTGCTCTAGGCCAGCAGGACGTTATGTTCGCTTCCAACTATGATTCTGTAATCTAACCTCATACTAACAAGTGTCCTAAGTTGACCGTGTGAAGGCTTTTAGAATTTTACACACAGGCACACCAATTCAGTGGTGTGTTAACCATTAAGTAGACTAAGCACGCCCTTAGGGCACTAGGCCCAAAGGGCACCACAAAATTGGGAAGGAAAAAACCCAGAAAGAGTGCCTTTCCAAACCTTGAAATTGCCTTAAGAATATTTTTAACATTAATGGTCACCAACTGCACAGCAGAGCGGTCTTTCTCACAACTGAAACATGTTAAAAACCCAAAGAGATCAGTTATGGTTCAAGAAAGACTCCCTGTGTGTATTAAAAATTGAAGCAGACATTTTGAGAAGTATTAACTTTGAGGATGTTATCAGTGGTTTTGCAAAAATGAAATGTAGAAAAATGCCTTTCAAGTCAAGATATTTGGAACTTTGATACATTAAACTTGTGATATATAAAAATGGATGTTGCATTGCATTTTGTAGAACTTTTATGTAACGTAAGTTTGGCTTCGTTTGTACAGTATGTACAAAGGAGGGGGGCACCAAGATTTGTCAGTGCTTAGGGCACCAGTGAGCCTTAATCCGCCACTGTACCAATTGCACTTAAGAGTCTAGAAATACGCATGATTTTTTGAAATGGTTTGAAATCACAGTACAAATTTAACACACAGCAAGTTGGGAAAGAAGTTGTACCCTCCCCCTGGATTTATCTGGTTATTCATCCCCACGACTTTTGAAATTAAAACTGAAGTCAGTAGAACATTTAGGTTAAAAAAAGCATGCAATCTCAGGAGAAGGTCTAATAAATATGACAGATTCAAGAAAATAAGTACTTTTTAAATAATAAAGTTTATTATTTTTTAAAAGCATCTGTGCGATAAAATAATTTTAAAAAATGTGCATCTGTGTAATCTTTCCACAGTATATATATCCAAAAAGGATAGCTTTTAACATACAGATCTAAAATTAGAAAGCCATTTTCCAAAAGATCCCATCAATTGGGCCGCAATTATACCGTCTGGGCTAGGGAGTGGGAAAGACACCACAGGAAACGAGTGGCACCTTGGCAGAAGAAACGGTTCTAATTAAAATGGATTACTTGGTAGACAAACGCCATCTTGTACAGCTGTATTTTATAAGGCCCTGCACAGGAGTGTTTGTGGCCTGGTCCCCAGATGAAGGCCCAAGGCGGAAAAGCTACTGCCAGGCTTTGGGCCACCGCTGAGCTCCCCTCTGGCCCAAAAGCCTAAAGGAGCAGGGAGGTGTTGGCCTGGGAAGGTAACTGCTCTCTCCTGTTCATGCACTTTATGAGAAGGCACCGGGGAGTAACATCTTGTGCTAAAACCAGGTTTGCTAATTTAACTCTAAAAGACAGTGGACAGACATCATCCAAGCCATAAACCATGACTTTCAAGCCACAATAAGAGAGATCATGCCGGATGGTTTTGCAGATGCCTTACCCGACACCGATTGGACTACAGGCATCTGAAATGCAAAGGTCGGGCAGGAGCATTGTTTGAAAGCATAGGCACTTGGGACAGGTTGATTTAAGGATCCTAAAAGGATTCATCCAGGAGGAGAGCCATGTTGGTTAATGGTGGCAAAAAAATCAGAAATCCTGCCTCTCTTCCGAGAGACACTCCCACAAGCCTACCTATGAACAGTAAAAGCCAAGGGTGGGAAACCAAATGCAACATATGGGCAGAATCCCCAGAAATGTTTTTGGATAGAGCTTTGGAAACACCATGCTTGGAGAGCTCTTCCTGGAGAAAGTTCCAACAATTAGCCACCGTATCCAGACTGGGGGATTTGAATCTTTGCAGGGAGAAGCCCTCACTCCTCAACGAGGACATTAATAGGAACCTCTGTGCTATTACGTGACCATAGTGTTAGCTGTGTTTTATCCCCCGTCTCACAAAAATATTTTTCTTGCACATTTTTCCTCATATTCTACAAGATGCATTACAATTTTGCACCAAGAAGCCAGATGTTCTTCTTAAGCAAACAAGAGGATAGAGGAACAAGAAGACAGAGTAGAAACACTCAGGTGAAACTTCTTGAATACAAGACCTGGCACCAGAGGGTCTTTCTGTCCTTCCAGAATCCAGATACTTTTCTCTTTCCTGGGGAAGCCTTTTCCCACTGAGGGTGTCCAGCCTTTGAGAAAGAAACTCCATGTTGCGTTGAATCAGCCTCAACAAGACCATACTGATTATAATTATCCCACAGAGGTGAGATTGTCAGAATCTTCTTCAAGGGGGATCTCTTGTGATGTTTTGGTAAATTATGGAAAAGTTGGCAAGAGTCACATTCTCTCTTCCTTCTAGCCTTCTGCCCTCCACCCTCTAGCCCCCCACCAGAGTCACACCTAGTCCTCTTCCTCGCCCCCTCCATACATGTCAGCCAGCTTCTTGAAACGGTTTCCCCAGTCATTCAAGTAATCATAATCTTGGTCCTGGTCTCCATAGGAGGAGTTGAGGGAACTTAGGGAGGTGGCCTCGGAGCCGTTGCCTTCATAATCAAACACCAGCAGAGAGTCATAGGGGGGAGCAGTGGGGTCCGTGTCCGCTGCCTTCAGGTTCTGCAAGAAGGGAAATAAAACTTCCATTTGTTGAACAGTGGAGGAAGCTGATCCATCTCTCTAGAACGGTCTTTCTCAACCTGAGCAACTTTAAGGCGTGGGGACCTCAACTCCCAGAATTCCCCAGCCGAAGGAAGCCGCACGTCTTAAAGCTGCTTAGGTTGAGAAACAATGACAAATGGCTCACCAAATCCAGGGGTGAAATTCAGCAGGTTCTAACAGGTTCTGGAGAAGCGTGGCAGAAATTTTGAGTAGTTCGGAGAACCGGCAAATACCACCTCTGGCTGGCCCCAGGAGTGGGGAGGGAGTGGGGATTTTGTGGTATCCTTCCCCTACCATGCCCACCAAGCCATGCCCACAGAACCGGTTCGGGAAAAAAAAGAATTTCACCCCTGAAAATCGTTGGAGAAGCTCAAGGGAGCAGACTGTCTCTATCTCGGCTGCATCTCTAGCTGTCCATCCGCTAGGATTTAGCTTCCGTGCCCATGTTTTGCTTCTCACAGAATGCTTGCTCACCTGAGGTACCTGGGAACTGGGTATCTCCCCACCAAGTGGGCTCCGGGTGTCACTCACCTCATCGATGAAATTGCCTATCTCATCGGGATTGGCAGGGCGTGGACGGTACTGTGGGGCCGGCATGAGGGTTGGAGCAACATCATTCCGGGTGATTTCAGGGCGGGCATCCAGGCCTCGATGCAACTGGCTCAGATCAAAGTCCTAGGGAGAGAAGATTCCCTCAGGCTCTTGGACAGAGGAAGAAAACTCCAGGACTTCGAGCTGAGCAGAATCAGGGGTGATTCTGGCAGACAGGCAGGAAGAAAACCCTCCTCCAGCACAGACAATGAACAGAGGAGTCCTTTCCTTCCTTCCTTCCTTCCCTCGGAAGAACAAAATGGTTTTGTTCGGTCACTTTTCCTTTCCCCCATGCACTAACCCTCCAGGGATTCCTTTCTAAAACTCGGCTTAAATAAGTCATTTTGATTAGAGCTGCTGGGGAACGTGCTAGCAAAACGCCCGAAAGAAATCAAGCAAATGCTAGGCCCTTTTGGAAGCTCCCTGCCAGCCCAAGTGGGGGGTGGGTGTTAAATGGGGCCACCACACTGGCCGACCAGCCATCCCAGCTGCTGCAGGAACAGGGAAGAAAAGGGCCGTGGGGCGCAGAAACACAACTCAGGCCCGGGGACGGGGTTGCTGAGGAGAAACAGCCTGGGCCCGGGGGCCCAGAGCCAGAGGCCCACCTGGTCCTCTTCCCCTCCGCCTTCTTCGTCATAGTAATAGACGTTGTCCCTCGTGTCGTCCTCGGGGAGAAGCAGCGGTTCCTTCACCTGCCTTCTCCTCCTCACGAACAGCAGCAGCAGCAGCAGCAGGACTGCAAGGCAAGTCGAGAGGCCCCGTCAGCCAGGAAGCTCTCATCCAGCTGAAGCAGGAACCGCCGACCAGCTCCTGATACAACCCGAGACCCACTAGATGCCACCTTCCAGGACTTCAGTGCCAACAGAGATCCGGTCTCGGGAATACTTTCACTACCAGGATACCACCAGAGCACCATGGTGGCCATTGATCTGAATCGCTGGCAAGTGGATCAGTCTGACGCTGAGCTCTAGCTTCATGGATGCCCACACAAGCAGAACAACCCAACTCTCCTCCTCTCGTGGCTACCAAGGTGGAAAAACATGTCCGGAGGAAGCAAATGCTTCCAGCAGCCAGGAATGAGAGAGAGCAATTCTCCCCAACCTGGAGCCAGGCCTGGGATGGGCCTCACATCCAAGCACTGGGAAGCCCGGAGTTTTGTGGGTGGCCCCTTAAGAGGATCTGCCCAGCCTCCCCAGGAGTAACAAGGAGCAAGGGAGTGCAGTACTCACTCAGAAGGGCAAGGATGCCTCCGAGGATACCCAGAATGGCGGAAGTCTCTATTGCTGCTGGCAGAAACGCCTTTCGGTCGCAGTTTTTGGCTGACCCATCACAGTTGCAGACAATGGCTTTGACTGTGGTGACGTGAGAGAGCCCCTGGCCATCGGTCAGCTTGAGGGCGATGTTGTATTCCCCAGGCTCCAGCTGCTTGACCAGGTTAAGGGTCAGACTGTCTGCAAAGGACACACACCCAGAATGTGAGTCAGCTGGATAGAGCCGTGCTCTAAAACACTCATTAAAAAAACTAATGAAGTCATTAATGAATCTCCCTCTAATACTTTAATGCAAATTTTGGATAGGAGAAGGAGTTCAGAGGAAAACAGGAAGTTTTGATGCGCATCTCCAGGCATTTCCCTTATCCTGCACAGCAGCCGCTCTCTACCTACCTTGGTTGGTCTTAACTGTCCAATTGGCAGGAGAGTCAAATTCCAGCTTTGCGAGGAAGGGACTGGTGTTGGGCGGGATATCCTTGTCCACAATACTTAACATCTGGGGCTCTGGATTGCGGCTGCAGATCTCGAACATTCGGGGATCCGGTTCTGGCCAGTTGTCATTCACATCCTCCAGATGCAAAAGAAGAGTCCCTGTGCCAGTGGCCGGCTCATTCGCTGGACAGAGAGGGGAGGGTGGGTCAGTTCCACAAATTCCTATATGTTCTGCCCCAGCTACGGACCACAGAGAACGCAGCACACGCATAGTCTGTACAAACCTTAGTTTACTAATTAAGGACTACTAATGAGCTTTCTTAGTAGTTGTTCAAACACAAGTACAGTTTAAATCATTCTTTTCTGAACAAAGGCTGTTAATTTAACTTCATTAACAGCCGACAAGAGTTCAAGGAATAATAACTCAATTCTGAGGCACAGTCTTTCAGATAACCAGTTTACTGTGGTTGGCAGAATGCCCAGAAGCAATTTGCAGGAAAAATGACAAGAGAGAAGCAAGAGCTGATCAAACATTTCTGGAGTCAATATGCGAAGGAATATGAATGAAGTTGTTTTCTGCAAATTGCCTCAGTCGTCATCATTCCTTAAATAGGCTAGGGGAGTGGCCAATTAGCTCTAAACCTTATTCTCGAGGATACCTCCTCCTCCTGAGGAGCCATTCCTGCCTTTTGGCAGCTCTGCGCGCCCGTGCATCGAGAAGAGGCTCCTCCTCTTCTTCCTCTTCACTTATGGGAGCTTCTGGAGGTTCTGAAGGCCCTGGCTGAATCCCCACCTCTGGCACCACATCTTCTCCAGCCTTCTCATTGTCTGACTCGGGTGCCAGCTGCACAGGCTGCTGGCAAATCCCCACACCAGCCTCCTACTTTCGGAATCAGCTACCAGCTACACAGGCCGCTAGCAGGCCACAACAGTATACTTGGGTGGCACCATCTCCCAATTCCCTCTCCCCCAGCTCCCCGGGTTTTTTTTTTGTTTGGGTGCAAGACAAAATGCAGAGTTGGCGGGGGGGGAAGCTTACCACTGTCGCTTGCCACAATGAGGGCTTTGTAGATATTATCCTTCACAAAATCTGACTCTCGGTCTAGGAGGGCTTTTGACTCAATCAGGCCAGTTTCAGGGTTAATTTTCAGCCAGCCAGCTGGGTCACTCCTCACTGAGTATCTGCAAGAGAAACAGTCCCGGGCTCAGCCAGCATCTTTGGAACAAGTGGCCTGCAGACCTTCCGGGTTTCCCCGTTCAAATGATCAACCTTGGAACGAGCATCTTTGCACAGCCCCTTACCTGAGGGTTTGCTGCAGGAACTTGTCAGGGTCCTGGGCTGTGTACTCAGCTATTGGTTTTCCAATGGAAAGATCTTCGGGCTTTGACACCTTTAGTTCGGGGGGAACGAAGACCGGGGGTTCGTTTTTATCGCTCACATTGACAATGACAGTGGCCGTGGATGTTGAGAGACGGACCGAAAATTCAACTTCATTCACTACGGTCACTTCAAGAATATACTGCTTTTTGGTCTCATAATCCAGTTCCTGGGGGGACAGAAGGAAGGAGAAAAGGAGAGATGACTTGGTCTAAGTGGAACTCCACAAGTGGACACTCCAGCAGGGTATGGAGCTGGGGACCCACAGGATTCTAGCCCTCACAACCGCTCACCTTTGCCGTAGTCAAAAGGCCATTGTTGGTATCCGGGTCAGTAGTGACCGCAAAGTTAGCCTCCTCATTCCCTTTCACAATGCTGTACTTTGCTTTCCAAGCTAAGCTGTTCTCTTCATCTGCATCTTTGACCTTCAGGATGGCAACCGGGGCCCCCACCTCATTCTCCGGCACAATCACATTGTACTGCAAAAGAAACGGAGCTGTCAGAGGAGAGCAAGTGCCTGTCTCCACGGGGGAGGGAGGAGCGGGCAGGTCCAACTCCTGGGAACGGGAGGCCACAAATTCCAGCCAGTGCCTCTGCAGAGGAAGTTCAGGACGTGGCTGGGTAGTTTTGCACAACAGGTAGATGAATTTCAGGCCCCAGGGTGATGGCCAAGGGTGGGGGGGGGGTCCCCACATTACCATGAAGGGGTCAAAGATTGGCTGGTTATCGTTGGCGTCAGTGATGGTAATCACAGCCTTCCCGGTGGTGCTTAAGCCTTCTCCCAGCAGGTCAGTCGCTTGCAGAAACAGGGTGTACTGAGGGATCCTCTGCAAAGAACCAAACACACATCCTGTAACACTCTGTGCTGGTGGGTGGGAATGACCTTGGGCGATGGAGGAAGAGCTTGACATGGGGAAGGTCTCCCAGCCACAGGAGGAGGGAAGGCGGCGGGAACACTTAGGAAGGGACCCTCCATAGTTTTCCAGAAAGGAAATGGAGAGGAGAGGAGAGGAGAGAGACCTCTGTTCATGTCACCCGACATCAAGGTAGCCCTCACACTTGTGCTTCTCCTCTGGACTGCCTTAGAGAGCTAACAACCTCCCCCTTCAGGGGCAAACAAGGATTCTTCCCTTCCTCACTCGGGATTGAAGCAGTAGAAAATGGAGGATAGAGATGCAGCCCTCCCCCCCCCCCCCCCCCCCCCTCACCAAACCCTCTTCCCCCAAACCTTTGCTAGGAGCCCCCCCCCCCCCCAACCTATTCCAGCACCGGCATTTACCTCTCGGTCCAGACCTGACACAATCACGCTGATCAGGCCGGTTTCGTTATTGATGGTAAACATCTGCTTTTCTGCCTCAGGTTCCTGGCTGAGGATGGAGTAAGTGATGACCCCATTATAGGAGTCTATTGCATCGTCTGCATCCGTGGCTGTCACAGTCATCACAGAAGTTCCTGAGAACACCCAAAGGAGGGGCTGCTTAAAGCCTCCCTTGAAACAAGCGCCAGAGTCAAGCAGCAGCCCAGCCCCGTCCGCGCCTGTCAGCCAAAAAAGCCTCTGGCAGCTACAAGCACCCCCAGCTGTCGCAGGGACTGACCACTTAATCCCACAGGGGCACGTATGAGCGGGCATTGGCTGGACAGTCCAGGTCTGAGGTTGCGGTCCGGATGGCTTTGAGCAGGACTGTCCTTCATTGTCCAGGAGGGATTGTGGCAGCCACGCAACAGGAGCCAGGTTTTGGTGTCCCCGACCAGACTCCCCTACCTGGTTTGGCTCCCTCTTCCACGGACCCTTCGAAGACTTTCTGGGTGAACAGGGGACGGTTGTCATTCTGGTCACCAACATTGATGATCACCTCCATGGGGTCCTCTGCTGTCTGGCCATTGGCTAACACCGCGTGGCAAAACAGCTGCATGGAAGGCGGAGAAAGGCCGTTATTCACCAGGGGGGAGAAGAGAAGCCGGAGATGCATCCGGGCAGCATGTTTCACGGAGCTCAGCAGTTCTTGGCACCCAGCACTGCTGGCTCTGGGGAGGCTGCCTCAAAGGACGAGGGAGGATCTCGGAAGCCCTGGGACGGAGGTCCTGGGAGCCTCTCAGACCCCTTAGGGACCCCCATGAAAGGAGATGGGAACTTTTATTGGACAGAAAACACAGAGGCTTTAGGAAAGTAGTGGCTTTCCTCCAGAGTCGCCAGCTTCTAAACGGGGTTTCTTCGAGGGTTTTCTGGTAGGAAAGGAACCCCTCTGCCATCAAAAAGGGACTCACCCCTGTGGAGCAGCAAATGGCCTGGCAGCTCTCCTGGCATCCCAGAGGCACAGTGACCTTTGCCCTCCCAAAATTGAAAGCAAAATGTGTAACGGCAGCAGGTGACGTGGACTCACCTGGTAGCGGGGAATCTTCTCCCTGTCCAGTGGGCGAGTCACCTTCAGCCAGCCGGTTTCCCTCTCGATGATGAAGGTGCCAACCGGAGGGCTGTCGGCCCCCTGCCCAGTGATGCTGTAGTAGACGGTGCCCTCTTTTTCTTTGCTGGATTTGACCTGATTGGGGAGATGGGGTGGAAAAGGTCAGGGACGGAGTGGGCCTGCAGCCCCTTCCACCCTCTGGGGCAGGTGCCAGGGGCGGCCTGGGGCAGAGCAGACCGGGGCAAAAGCAAAGTCCTTACCGGCACCAGGTTCTTGGGAAAAGGGCCCCTCTCATTCTCAGAGCAATAAATCGGAGGGATGACCCAGTCTCTCTTTTGCCGCCTCAGGCCAGATGAAGACTTTCGAAAATACAGCACCTCCGCCTGAGCAGATGGATGGGTCTCCTGTGAATAAAGAGGGGAGTTAGGGTTCTGCAAGCAAGCAAGGAAGAGCCGGCTCCGAAGACCACAAATCCTCCCCCAAGGAAGCAGGGAAAGGGGGCGCATACCCCATGAGGAGGCAGCCGGTGATGGCTATGGTGCTGGAGCTGCAGGGTCACTCTGGCTGAATGTTTCCTGCCTCCCAGGTCCCATGTGTGGACAAGGAAGCTCAGTTCCTGCTTGTGGAGATGCAGGGGCCGTTTCACCACAACTGTGCCATCCGGATGCAACTTGAAGCGTGTGTCCTGGGAAAGGAAGGCTCCTGGGCTCCTCCCTGCGCAGCCCTCGAAGTCCACTGGAAGGTTGAGAAAGACAGAGACAGTGACCCAGGAGCCCAGCCAGGAAGGATCACTAGCCTACTCTTGCCAAGTTGCCTTGGCCAACTCTGCTCACCAGGGGGAGCCAATGTGACGCTGCTAGAAGCAGAGGCTGCTTTTCAAACACAAACAAGGTACAGTACTTTGTCCTGCCAGCTGCCGCTCCCAGCCTCCGGCTCAACCTCACTGGGTGCCTGCAAGACTCATCAGGAGGGAGGCAAGAAAGCACCCACAGGGGGTCTTGGCACAGCCACATGGCCCACTTTTCTCCAGGCCACCTCCCCATCGCTGCAGGAAAAAAACAAACTCCGGGCCTGCCATAAGCACTGCTTTTCGTCCCAACCCTCGTATTTTGACCCAGGAGATGCGCTGGTTGCAGCCTGGCTCGTCCTCATCATTCCCTGCCAAGATGTCCTCAGACGAGGGCGAGAGGCTTCTCTCCAAGGCCTCTTCCCAAGTGGGGCAGCAAGTCCACCCTTCTCTCCACAGAGGGCACGCAGATCCCTGGTCCCTGGCTGGTCCAGAGAAAGAGATCCAAGCACCTAGTCAGGCAGATTCTACCAATTGCTACTCCCCACTTTCCGGGATCTGATGCTTTAAAATACGCAGCCCCTGAATGGCAACCATGGTTCACTCCGTTCACTCCGCCTCCTGGACTGTCCCCACCAGTCAAACTCCAAACTGGCCACCCAGGCTGGGCTCCCACAACACACTTGACCAAAAGGTGCCTTGTTTCTGTGGTCACAACAAAAGATGCAGGATTATCGCGCTGATAGCGCAGCTTAAGGATCTCTGCCAAGCAGGTTGCCGCCCAGGAGGCAGATTCGAGTTTCTTAGACTTGCTAGGTGCCTCCTCTGGGGAGCATCTGCCTTCCCCAGCCCAGCTCAACAGCAGAACCATCACCGAGACAAGAGCCTCCCTCTCTGCAATGGCTGGCAGAGGCCACAGTCCAAAGAGCAGGGAGTGCTGGGCAAGGGGAGACTCCACAGACCCCCAAGTCAACTGAAACTGACTGGGCTCCCCAAAAGGCAGCATCAACCGAAGGTCAGTTTCATAAATGGGAGACTGAACTGGTGGAGCTCTTGGAGCTGAATCAATGCGGAAGGGGCCACGTGGGGCAGAGGCAACCCTGCCCAGAAATACCCGCTCCCCCTCCCCGGATCGAGGGACATCCAGGGAGGTTGTGATTAGTACAACTGTGAGACCAAATCCTGCACACACAGAGCCAAACACAAAAAGGAGGATGTGGTGCAAAAGCCCAAGCAGAAGTGAGCCACTGACTGGTCCGAAACACGCTTGAAACTTTGGGTCTCTTTAAGGAAACCAAACCAGGAGCTGCCTTTCCACTTCCCCTCAGACAAGTGCTCCTGGCTGCACCTGCAAAGCCAGAACCCGGGACAGAAAGCCAGCCTTCTCCCCTCTGGCTGCCTCCCCAGCTGGACCAAGGCTCCAGCCTGGCCAGAGAGAGGCCCTTCAGTGCAGGGAACTCCCAGGCCAATGTGAGGGAAGCCCCTTTTGGCTCCCAATGACACACCTGACATGCTGATGTGGCCAGCGTCCTGGAGGATGTCCAGGTCCAGGAGGGCGAGTGCCCCTCGGGTGGCCCCCAGGCTGCTGAGGGTCAGCGGTTGGCCTGTCCCCTCAATCTCCTTGCTCCGAAGGGGAGCAGCTTGAAAGGCAGAATCAGGACCAAGGGATGGAGAGGCAGAGGCCAGAGTGGGGTGCTGGGAACCTTCAGAGAACATGGGGTGGGATCTTCCCCTGCAGATGTGGGGCAGGGGAGGGGGCACATTTCCAAAGAGACCCCTCCTCCCTGCAGGCTATTCCAGCCCCCTCTTGGTTTCTCCAGAGGCAACCTCAGCTTTCTCTCTCCTCCGCTCTGAGGGCTCATTCTCTTTCCACAAGAAGCAACTGGGAGGGGCTGCCTGAGTGAGAGGCTGAGCTCCCCCCTCCCTCCTTCCTTTGGCACTGGGGCCCCAGAGGGGCTAGCCCTGGACTCCCAGGCCCAGAAGCCACCTGGGCACACAGCACTCCTGCCAGCGTGCCTGGGCTCCATGGAGGGGGGAGGGGGATGCAGGGAAGGCAAAGGGCGTGGAGGGAGCTCAAGCTGGTTCCTCCAGCCATCCTACTTTGGGAGGGGTGGTGCTTGCTTCCGTGTCTGGGCAGGAGAGGGTTTGTCTCGCCCTGGGAGGAACGACTCCTCCCCCCCCACCCCGTGTGGCATCTGTACAAGCCCAGGCAGGCGCTTGTGTGTGTGTGTGTTTGTGTGTGTGCGCTCTCATCGCAGGCCAGGTCCTCACCACTGGAAAAGGCCAAGTGTGGGAAAGGGGGGTTCCAGAGGAAATTCCCTCCCCTCTGGACCTCAATCCCCAGGCTCTCCTGCGTAGTAAATGTCCCCTCTGCAAGATGCAGGGATGGGGGATGGGAAGCCTTGTTTCAGGGCATGACCCCCCCCCCATCTCCCATCTCTCCTGCAGCAGCTGCAGACCTGAATCGTTGGGGCAGGGGGGGAGCGGCTGGCAATCTCTGATGTCTCCTTCAACTCTGGGGGGGATTTGGGTGAAGGGCGCAAAGGATGGTCTACAAGAGAGCGCCTCCTTGGCCCCAGACCTGCCCAGAAAGGCATTTAATCTGCAGAAGTCTATCTTTCCAGGAGGAGGGAGAAGGTTTTGGAGTAAACCTATGAAATCCCTGCATGCTAAAGGCTTTTAGGATGGTTTTCTCCCTTGCAACATACGGCCACGCTTTCATTCCAGCCAAGACCTTAATTCCCTGGATTCTTCAAAAAAGAAAATTCATTGGCTGTTGTTGTTTTTAATGTGGCAAATCTTGTGATTTTATTTTTGTAACAATCATCTTGGGACCTCAGTTTTCTTATGAAAAAGTCTCCAGTCCTCTGTCTAGGAAGATGGGCCCATTTTCTGTGTTTCAGAGAATACCAAGAATGCCTGAACAAACTAAGATTCAGCTCAGTCTCTCCAGCCACAGGACTCGAGCTTCACCCTACTTCTCTGCCCCCTTTACTGACAGCAGTGGGGTCCGGCTCTCCTGCTTCTCTGGAAGACCCAAACCCTCCAGGGCACCTTTGGCTCATCAACCTCAAGAGGTTTCATCTCAAGTAACCCAGGCCCCTGGCCCCCAATCCTTTGCAGTTTAACGGGGAAGCCCTGAACCCCTTGGCTGAATCTGAACCGGCTCTGAGCCCAGAAGGCTTTGCCTGCCCCCCACCCCACGAGAAGATCCTGGCAAGGAAAGAGGGGAAGGGGCCACAGGGGCTAAGGGGCCCTGCTGCCCCTAAAAGCAAGCTCTTGTCTCTGCTCAGAATTAGAAGCAAAAAGTCCTGGCCCTCAAACAGGAAATAGCAGAAATTAAGATGAATGCTTGGGAACAGAGGTAAACAAGGGGTGGCTGGAATGTCCCCTTCCCCGTTTTAGTCCTGGCTCCTATGGATTCTGAAAAGTCAGGATGAACCAGCCCCCCCCCCCCAATGCAAGGCCAAATATGGGCAAAGCTTCCTTTGTGCCTTTATCAGGGAAAGAAAATAATCTTCGTCATCTTCCTGCATTCCAGCTCAGGGCGGGGCACATCAAAAGGATAGCCAGGAAAAAGGACCCACTTCCTCATCCGGCCAGGATAAGCAGAAAAGAGTCAAGGGAGAGGGGGGAGGCAGGCTCTTTCAGTCCCCCCACAAGGGGTTGGTCAATGGAACTGAAGGTCAGGAGAGTCCCTTCCCAAAGGGAAAATCCTGATTCCTAGCACACTCCAAGAACCTGCGGAACTCATGGCCACGAGATGCACGCTGGGCACCGTCAAGGAAGCAGGGCATGTTAAAAGTATTTCTTGTTCTCTCTGGAGATATTCCCCCCATCTGTCCAATTCTGGGCAGGAGGAAGAACTCACATTGTGCTGCTGCCAGGTTTTCAGAGCTACAGGCACTCCTCAATTTACAACCCCTTGTTTAGCTTTGAAGAAACCAGCTGACAGGCAGCCCTCCTGCTTATGACGGTCACAATTTGGGTGCTTGGCAACCGCCACGTTTTTGTGAGGGCTGCAGGCTCCCGGGGTTACGTGATCCCCATCTGCAACCTTCCCAGCTGGCTTCTGACAAGCAAAGTCAGTGGGGGAAGCTGGATTCGCTTAATGACCACATGGTTCACTTAACAGCTTCAGTGACTTGCTTAATAAAACAATAAAATCAGGCAGAATTCACTTAACAACCACCTTGCCTGCCTGCCTAACAATGGACATTCTGGTTCCAACTGTGGTCATAGGTTGAGGACTACCTGATACCCGGCTGGCCATGAAAGAAAATGAGATTGGGGCCCAACGGGCAGAGGCAGGAACAGAGTCCAGGGAGCCACCTAGGCTCCTTGACTGGCAAAGCCCGCCTTCTTCCGCCCAGCCCAGGCGGGCCCTTCCCTGCTTCAGCCCACCACCACCCACCGCCTGTGCCCGCCCCCCCCCCTCCCCCCCCCCCCCGCAGTGACGAAAGGCCATGACGTCACCTCCAGCAGCCAGAGAGGGAAGGTCAGCTGGTGCCTCCTTTGATGTGTCAAACGAGGCGGGGCTAATTCCCTCCCCCCAGGGCAGGAGCCAGACTCTCGAGCAGTGACCTCATCCTGGAGTTTCGCCATGACTTTCCAAGTTGCAGAACAAGAGTTTCACCTGAAAGCTGATTCAGAGGACTGGAGCATTCACCAGCCTAGTGGGAGTTTCTCTCTTAAATCGGGTGAACCAGGTCAGTTGGAGGGAGGGGGGGAGGCAAATCCTGGAAATGCAGCAAAGGCCTGAGGAAGACCCCTTTCGTGGCTCCAGGAGGAGCCTTGCCTGCATAAGGAGCCCCAGGCTGCCTGCGCAAAACTGCTTCTATCTGCCCACCACCTGACTCACCAAAGCGGCACTGCCTTCCTTATGCCCACCTTGCTGGAATAGCGGAGGGGAGGCATAAGGCTCAGTGTGGCCCAGCTGGCATCACCAAGCTAGGCTGAGCCATGGAACCAGCAAGGCAGCTGCCTAGCCCCCAGGATGCTGTGGAGACCCTTGGCCCTGCAGGGGTCTCAGGGGGGGTCGGTGGGACAATTTCCTGCAAGCATTAATTTGCAGAGCAAGAGCAGCAGGGAGGAGGGTGGAGCTCTGGCCCTAATTACAAGGCGGCCTTTGCTCCTGGGCCTCCTTTCAAGTAGGACCCCAGTGGGACCAGGTCCACTCCCTGCCAGGCCTGAGGACCGGTCTGAGCACTGGCTAGAGGTGGTCCTCTTTGGGGCCCTCGGGGCTGCCTAATTATACCCATGCCCAAACCATGGGGTGTGCCAGCTTGGAGCCGGCTGGCTTTCCTCTTTCATTGACAGAGATGTGGCCACCTGGGCTCTGAGCACCAGAGGGGCTCCTCTTGATCATCCACCCTCCAGCCTCATTTACAAAAGGTGTGTAATCAGGTCAGTGGAAGGCCAGGTGCTCCATCACTCACGCAACACCCTCAGTGCGGCTAGGATTTTCTTAGGTAGCTTCTTGTGGATATATGATTTCTGAGATAATGCAGAGTATCTCTAAGCCAAGATTTTGAAACAAACCATCTTATAAACAGCCTTCAGAGGCAGATCAGAGCATGCTTCCCCCAAGAGGGCAGACATCTGGACAAAGGAGGCCGATTTAAGGATGTGGTGGATTTAAGGCCACCAAGTCCATCCAGGGCAGAGGCGCAAATCAAGGCTCTGCCTCGTCTGACAGAACCACTTGCAAAACAGCTGGAGCCAATGGCACCAAAGCTGCAGAGAAAAACCACAGGAAGGAGCCACGCCAGAGATGCACTGGAACTCACACTGGAGCAGCAAAACTTGACTCAGCTTCCTTCAAATGTTGCAATGTGTGAATAACAAAGTGTTGCATGCGTAGCATACATATTCACACACTGTGTCACGAAACACGCAATTCGAAGGGGCCCTCGAGGTCATCAACTCCTAGTCTCAGCTCAGCACAAGGATCAGACCTCAAACATGCCCCACCAATGGCTGCCTAGTCTCCAACCAGCCCCATCTGGCAAAGGGGAGCCCCTTTTGCATGCAGACCACGCGAGCTGGACCTGGAAAACCACGTGGGTGCAAAGGTGACTCAATCCCAGGAAGGAGAGACCCCTCCGGAAGAACTCTCAAGAGGGCAGCAGACCAGGAACACCCAAAAGGGCCCCTTTTCTTTCCTGGCTCAGAGAGGGGCCAGGCATTTGGAAGAGACATCACATGACAAAGAACTCAATTCAGAGCAGCCCCTTTTTAACTGTGTTTCAAAGTTTGACGCCACACCTTAAAAACGATTAAGAATGAAGGTTCAAGTCCTTTGATTATTCACAGCAGCAATCCATTCCAGAATTCCAGTTCAGACTGGAAAAGAAAGCAAAGTAGCTATGGAATGGGCAATTTGTCCAAATAAAGGTCCCTGCAGATAATACCAAGCGGTACACAAACCAGAGTATGCAGGCCAACACGATGCCGGCCTAGAGAGACTTACTCTCACAAATACAAAGCTTGAAAAATAGAAGATGCATCATCATTTTAGATCAGCCGTCTTCCCCTCGGTTGCTACGTCCAGATGTATGGTTGCCCTGTATCCAATTTTTCTGCCCCGTCATTCAGAGCTGTGTGCAACTCCCAACTTTCCAGCACTTCTGGAAGGCATCTGGGTCGAGGAGCTGGTAGAACATCTGATGAACCAGGCAAAACCGACTAGACAAGTTTTGCTCTGCTGGGTGGCTTTGACAATGCTGTTTCTGCAGACGATCCACACAGGCTTAAAGGCCTCCAGAATTATCCATGAAAACGTTAGAACGCTGGAAAATGTTTCATGCCTTTGTTCTGTAGGCAGCCCAGAAAATATTTAAAATTCTTAGGCACAGACAGGACATTTGTCGGCATCCAAGTGGGCGTGTAAGTAGTTTCATGGACAATCCCTTGTAGTTTAACTTGGTTTAGCTTCTCTTTTCGTTCATGGAGGCCACTGAATAACCAAAGCTTCTCAGAAAGAAATGAACTGAGGACAACCTATCAAAGCATGTTATGCTTTTGTAGTATTATTTTATGCAGAAGGGCGCCTTGTGTAAAGAAGTTTTAAAGTTTTAAAATTGAGACACAAGCTCTATAATAAAACAATATTCACTTTTCGCTGGAGGGATTCCCTCCCCTCAGCCCCACAAAGAACAAGCGCCACAAAGAAGTCTGCACCTTTGCAGACTTCTGCATCCTCCACCTGTCTCCACCACCGAGACCGAAAACCGATCGCTTGTTCCCTCCTGCCGTGTTTGCCCTAAGGAGACCCTGAGCTGAATCTGCTTCACAAGACCAGGACTAACCTCTGGCAGATCTCAGGTTCTCCCCAAGCCCCTGAGTGAAGCCCACTTGCCTAGAGGATGAGAGACATCTGAGATGCTTCCACAGGAAGGCGAGCCGAGGGAAGACTAGCTTGTGTGACTTTTCCTACGGTTAGGCCAGGCCTTAAGTGTCTATGGAGATGCTCAGTCCTCCAGCTCATGGTTGTCCCAAAGGCGCTTTTGCCCTCCCCCCAAAAGGCAACTGGACTTTCTTGGCTTTTTCTTTGAAAATTCAGAACTTTGAAGTTCTGAACTGAAGAATCTTCTTAGATGAGAAGCGAAATGTTTCCAAAGGAAAAAACCAAGAGGGTCCAGTTGCCCCTTGGAAAAAGCACCTCAGGTCAGCCAGCAACAAGCCGCATTCTGAGCATTTTGAGGTGGTGATGCATTTAGCAGCCAGTTTCAGGCACTTGCCATTCTTTGACCCCGAGTACAGTTGTACTTTCAGAGTCTGGCTATCTGAAAACTAATCCAAGGTCTCCTCGAAATTAGCGCAATGCTAATTACCAGAAGACGGTTATAATGTTCCACTCAGTTTCTCTTTGGTGTAGATTCGTCATTTCACATTTATCAGCAACTCAGCCACCTGAAGATGTTTCTGAACTGTTCCTCCCATACCTGCAACATATCTGCTCCTCATAACTAGCAAAGCACATGTAGGAAACCTTTTCTGGGCACTTGTTAAAGAAGTTGGCATTAAGGATTCCTGAAAACAAAAATGCATACGGAATGAAATAATCCTAACGTGATGCACTGAGAGCAGCAGAGAGGCTGGGTCTGGAATTAACTCCCCAGTTACGGTTTGGCTCTGCGGCTGCTGCCTCGGGCACCGGATGTGAACAGGGAAAGTGCCCAGATCAAAAAGCCAGCGCCAACACAGTGTTGCAGGGGGAGGGCCAGGCCGAGGTTGGGTTGGGTTGGGAAGCCAGCTGGGTCCCTGCTCGGGGGTTTGTGCCGAGAGGCAAGGTCAGCTCAGAGGGACTTTTTGAAGCAGGGCTGAAAAATCTGAAGAGCAGCTCAGCCAAGTAAATGATTCACCAGAGGCTGTTGACACAACACGAGGGGCAGCCACCTCCTCTCAGGCTCACCCCAACGGCTGAAGTGCCAGCAGGAAGCCAGAAGCGACCATCAGAGTTCAAACAGTGCTTGTGTGCGCGTACACACACACCGACGCACACACCGCACAGCCTGTGCAGGCCCAACCCTGCACAGCTGCAAGGAGACGCAGGCCTCACCCTCCTGCCAAGCTCCACCTTGCTTTGCCAAAGGAGGAAAAGGCCAGATGGAAACTACCTGAGCCACGCAGGTAGCCCGTGCCTGGCTCCAAGGAGAGCAGGGAGGCTGCTTCCCCGCCATCTCTGTCACTTGGCCTTAACTGGAAATACTAGCTCAGCTTTCTTGGGGTGTCTCACCACAGAGCTCGCTTCGGGAGAAGTCTGAGGCTTCCTCTTCCTCCCTAGGCTGCCGCCAAGGGCCACAGCCGGGGGCCTTCCTCTGACATTTTTAACTGCCCCAGACAGGAACTCTGGGAACTTCTTAGTACAACTATATTTTTATTTATTTGCAATGTACATTTCTAAGTTGCCAACAAATCTGGGCATCCTACAAGGTTTAAAACCAGAACCGATGTATTGAAGCCACTAATAAAAAGACAGCAACTCTGGAGGTGGAAATTATTGGAATTACCCCATGTTTCCCAGAAAAGAAGACCCTGTCTTATATTTTTTTGAACCCTGAAATAAGCACTTGGCCTTATCGCCATGCGCTCAAAAGCCCAATTGGGCTTATTATCAGGGGAGGTCTTATTTTGGGGGAAACAGGGTACTTCCAAGCTGCCCCATTGCACAGAATTCTAGATGGATGGCAATATTATTTAAAAACTTTACCAGAAAAAAACAATAAAAACAAAAACAAAATAAATAAGTAAGCAGTATAGTCAACCCTCACGCAAAGTGCTCTGCCTAATGGAGCTGAATGAGCTTTTTAAGGACTGAAATTTATCCTTCTGGATGGAAACTCCCACTTTTAATGCTTCCCGGAGTGGTCCTCCGTCTTAAGAGAGGCGGAAGGTCGACACACCCATTTTACAGATTCCCCAAAGAGCTGCCACTTTCCCTCTCAGAAATCAGGAAATGGAGAAGGAATCTGAATACAACCCGAATCTCCTCTCCTTCCTCCAAGGCACCCAGCAGCAGCAGCAGCAGTAGTAACAGCACAAGATGCCCTCTTATCTTGGAAGGGGGGAGCACCAGTCACTCTCTCCCTCAGCCCCCACCCCACCCAAGACTGGGCAGCCACCAGCATCTCAGGGGGTCTCACCTCTGCCCAACATCCGGCCCCTCTCCAAGTCCCGCCTGGGCACCCGGAACACGTAGGCCTCCGAGCTGAATCCTGGCCGGCAAGAGGCCCCCGCCCCATCCTTGCTGAGCCCCTTTTCACCCTGGGAAGGCAAAGACGAGAGTGAGGGGAGGTGGGGAGCACCCAGCCCAAATGGCACAGTTGTTCCCGCCACCCGCTCATCCGGAGGAAGCCCATGGAGAAGGAACTGGGGGTCTGAAGCCCCTTCTAGGCCACTGTCAGGCCCCAACAGCCCCTCACTGGGCCAAAGCCCTCCGAAGGGATCCCGAAGTCCGAGGGGGAGCCTCCCAGCGGACAAAGGTTTCGGGGTCGAGACTTGGCAGGGAGAGAGGGGGGGGCTCTGGTCCCAGGACTGGATGGGCGGGGAAGAGGAGCCCAGAAAACACGGCGGGAAAGAGACCCATCAGCCGCTGCCTCGGAAGGGTCCCCAAGGCGGCTAAGCCGAAGGGTCCCGGCCCGTTTTACCTGGAGCAGCAGCAGCAGCAGCAGCAGCAGCAGCCCGAGCCCCGCCTGGGTCCCCATCGCAGCCAGAGGAGGTGCGCGCGGTCGCCAAGCTCGCAAACTTTGCCTCGGCCAGGCTGCCGCTCCGATTGTGGCAGGTGAGGCTCCGCCCGCGCTGGAAGCCCCGCCCCAGGAAAAGGGGGCGGCACCCGGCGGCCTCGCCCTGCCCCGGCTCTTGCGCCGCGGGCTCGGCAGGTGCGGCCGGACGGGGCGGACGGGGCGGGCGGGGGCGGAGCAGCCCTTGCGCGCTACCTTTCTACCTGCCGGGCCCGGCGAGCGCTTGGCCGCCAAAGGCTGCGCCACCTGCGGCTTCAGCGGCCGCTTCCCGGGAGCTCTGGCAGCCTGGGACCAGGGACAGGACGTTCTCCTCCCCAGCTTTGGGGGGCAGAAGGCCGGGCGCTCGATTGGTCGGAGGGCGGCTTCCGCGGGCAGCCCGGGGCTCCTGGGCGAGGGTCGCCTGGGAAGAGCTGCGCCGCTGCCGCCCGGGGAAGGGGGCGAGGGGGCCGTCGGAGGAGCGCTCGCCGGCCCGGAAGCTTCCGCTGGGCTGCACGGCAATGGCCGGACCGTCGTGGCGGCCAGATGCGCGCCACGCGCTAAGCCGGGCTTGCAGACTAAATCCCAGCCGGTGGGTGACCCAGGCGCCCCCGGAGCTGCCCGGTCCTTTGGCCTGCACTTGCCGCATCGGGCATCCACTCGCGGGCAGAGCGGTGGGGCAGCTGCGCTCCCGTTGCAATCCTGGCCTCTCTCGGCCCCCCCATCCGAGGCTCAGGCCCGCCTCTCGCAGCCGCAGGAAAAACCGGTCGGGCGAGCGCGGAGCTGGCAGCCAGCCAAGGGCCAGGAGCCAGCAGGAGGGGAGGGGAGGGGCCGCTTCACGTTTCCCCACTCTTCGGGGGGGGGGGGGCAGCCTTTGTACCAGGGCGTCCTGGGGCAATTGCCCCTCCTGAGGGCCCCAGAATCGCTGCCCATCTAGGCCATGATGCAGATGAAAGACCCCCAGCCAGCTGAGAGTGGAAAGGTTGGCTTCAGGCAGGAGCCTGAGAACAGCTGCAGCTCTGGCTTCTCTTTTCCTTCCCAGAACAGGAACAGGCCCCAACATGCGGAGGCTTTGCAAAACTCCCTTTGCAAAAACTGCAAGTCCCGAATAGGGAAGAGCTGAGAGCGGCTGGGGGAAAGGGGAGGAGCTGGGAGGGCTGCCGCCTTCGGGTGGGAATGACAGACAAGAGTTGGAGAGGTGAGGCAGGCAGGGCGGGCGGGAGGGTTTGGGGAGGGCCAGAAGCCTCTGCCCCACCCAGGTTGTTTTGGGGAGGCTGGCAACAGCTAAGAGTGGCTGCGGTTCAGGCACAGGCAGCCTTGGTTCCCTCAGAAAACATGACACGGGTTTGTTGTGCCTTTTTTTTAAAAAAAACTTTTATTAAAACTTTACATCCTGATTGTCCAGCCCTTTAGTGATCATCAAGTTATTTCACACGTGCTATAAAAAGAGGAAAGAAATCAAGTCTTAACTGAGCTACAATACATGAGAGTAGAGGAGGTCAGGAAGGTGGAGGGGGGCATCATCCGGCAGCCTCTCCCCCCCAGGCCTGTGTTGGGCAGCACCTCCAGCTCCTGGCAGCAGGGCAGCCCCAGACCGAGGTGCAGTGTGGAGACTTCACGACCTGCAGCCAGGTCCCCTCTGAGGACAGAGGCTCCTCCAGAGACACAGAGCTGCCCCTTTGCGAAGACGGTCGAAGGTTTGTCTCCTGGAGCCCCCTAAAGTCCGCAGCAGCCCCTTTTGTTTCCAACGTGGCCATGGTGGTCAGGGTGGCCAAGCAACGCCGATCAGCCCAGCTTCGGGGAGGGGTATGGCTGCAGGGCGAAGCCCCCTAGTCGGCCACGCCTCCCCCATAGAGGTCTGCCAGTTTCTGGAAGCGGCTGCCCCACTCTTGCAGGTAGTCGTAGTCCTGGTCCTGATCGGAAGCCGAGGAGTTGAGGGAGCTGAGGGAGCCCCCCTCGGAGACCCCTCCCTCGTAGTCGAAGACCAGTAGGGAGTCGTAGGGGGGCGCTGTGGGGTCCAGGTCAGCAGCCTTCAGGTTCTGGGTGGGAGAGGAGGAAGCGTGGGGTGCCTGATTGTGGGACAGGGGCGCATCCAGAACTTCAGATGATTCCTCATCCCAGCTAATCTGGGCAGGGACAGCCAGAGGCGAAGGCAGCCTCAACACCCACTCCAAATTTGGTGCTGTAGGGGGTGGGCCCTACCGGGAAACCCAGAAGCTACAATATCAGCCTTAAAACGGGGTCCAGCTGATTCTAGAGTCCTTAATAATTTTACTAAATGTATAACACACACACACACACACAGTGACCCTGGGCGGCTCTGCCTGTGTACAGTGGGCAGACGATCCAGCTGGGCGACCCCTAGGGGAGAGCAGCAACCCCAAGGCAGCAGAGCTGGAGGTGCCAGGGCCTGGCCTGCCACTCAGCCTGCCTTACCTCACAGATGAAGTTGCCGATCTCATCAGGGTTTGCAGGGCGGGGGCGATACTGGGGGGCTGGCAAAGGGGTCGGCACCACATCATTCCGCAGGAGAACTTCTGGGCGGGGGTCCAGGCCCCTGTGCAGCTGGCTGAGGTCATAGTCCTTTTGAGGTAGGGAAGGAGGAGTGGTTGGCTGAGGGAGGGGGGCTCACCCAGAAGCTCCCCCACCTCCAACGCAGTCTGACCCTGGCCAAAGCTCACACCCCCAGGCCCAATCACAAGCGGATGCTCGGCCCTTCCCTGCCCCCCCCACACCTGGTCCTCCTCGCCCCCTCCTTCTTCGCCATAGTAGAAGATGTTGTCCCGGGTGTCGTCCTCCGGCAGCAGCAGCGGCTCCTTTGCCACCTTCCTCCTCCTCGCGAAGAGCAGCAGCAGCAGCAGCAGGACTGGAACACAGAATCCGGCCAGGATCAGGGGGCGCTTCCGCTGAAGTTGCGGAACGGAGGGAGTGGAGCTTCCCAAGACCCAACCGCCATTCTCCTGAGAACCCATCATTCTAGTCCTCAGTGTTATGCCGGTGGTATGAAGAAGTAATTCAAACCAAAGGCTTCTTCCCACGGCCAGAGAAGACCATGCGCTGCGTCTCTCAGCTGCGGTCACTCTCGCAGGAGTGTCCAGGTTGAGGTGTGGCTCTACCAGCTGGGAGGGGAAGCCCATCCCCCCAAGGGCAGCCCTGTGCATACTCACTCAGAAGGGCCAAAACGGCCCCCAAGACGGCGAGGATGATGGGCGCCCCAACCATAGCTATCTGCCCCTCTGGACACTCATCCACCTCTCCCTCGCACTCGCAGACGGTTGCCCTGAGGATGCTCAGGTGCGACTTGCCCGGCTGGTCCAGGAGCCGCAGGTAGACATCATAGGTCTCTCGCTTCAAGGGCTTCAGCAGCTTCAGGATGGCCGTCTCCCCTGAAGCAGTCAGGAAATGGTCAGACCCCAATGCCAGCCTGGGCTTTTGGAGAAAGGGACGGGCTGCTTCTCCTCTCTCCTACGGGAGCCAACCCGCCTGGTGGACTGCGGGAGATGCCCCAGGAACGGAGGGCAGAGAACACAAGGGCCGGATGGCGCCGAGGTCGAGCTTCCTGGAAGTCAGGTCAGTGCCCATTTCCCAGGAGCCCGTAGCAGCAGCCCACCTTCGCTGTCCATCTCGACCGCCCAGTTCTCCTCCGAGTTGTGGATCAGCTCCGCCTGGAAAGGGGAGGTATGGGGCGGAAGGTCCTTGTCCGAGATGCGCAGCAGTTGTGGGGCTGGATCACGGTTGCACACGGTGAATGTCCGCCGGTCGGGCTCTGGGCCGTGGTCGTTCACGTCCAGGAGGGTCAGCAGCAGTGTCCCTGACCCTGTCGCTGGGGGGCTTCCTGGGGGCAGAGTACGGGGGAGGGGGAGCCATGTTTAAAACAGAAGAGCCTCAAAAGCCAGATTATACAGAGGCACAACAGCTGTTTCTCTTCAGGCTGTTTCTCTTCAAAGGCCCCACTTCTCCCCCAAGGCTCCCGCAGGCATCCAGTCTACTGTGGCTCCGGAGGCTGCTTTGTCTGCCCAGCAAGTCCCCCGCCTTGCCCCGGCCATGGCAAACAGCAGAAAGAATGGGGCAGAGTCAGGCATCACAGCTCAGTCTGAATCAGTAGGTGGTGGATCTTGGGGGGCAAGGGCCCCTGCAGGATGTTCCCCCTGGTGGGCGTGGCCTTCTCTCTGTGCAGCTCTTGAGGAGCAGGGACTCCCCACCCTCCCCTCCGGGAGGTTGGTTCTCATGACCGGGCAGCCTCTGCAGCCGGCCACCATGTGCCCCTCACATGGGCAGCTCTCAAGCAGCCGCCACCACTCAGATCAACAAAGGAGCACTTGATTCCCCAGCCAGGAGGAGGGGGGAGGTACGAGTGGGGGGGCCCTCCCTCATCCACCCACATCCACCCACATCCGCCCACATCCGCCCACAGGGTTTACCATCATCCGCCGCCAGCACAGTAGCCATGTAGGTGTTGTTCTGGACGAAGGGGGATTCCCGGTCCAGGGGCGCCTTGGCAGTGATGATGCCGGTTTCCGGGTGGATATCCAGCCACTGGGCAGGGTCTTTCTCCAGGAAGTACCTGGAGGGAAAGCGGATCCAGGCTGAGGAAGGGAGGGGGTGCTGGCTGTGAGGTGGGACAGAGACTTTGGGGACCCTCTGGGCCTGGAAGAGAAAGGCTTGGCTGCAATAGAGCTGAGCCCGATGGCCCCCAGACCAACTGAACCCTAAGTGGGGCTGGGCTGGCAGGTGTGGAAGGGGCTGCAGAAAGGGGGAAAGTGCCAGGGGAGAAAAGTGGAGCCAGAGAAGGCAAAGAGGCAGCTGGAATGGCCCTTATTTAGGGAAGCAGCCTGGAAGTTGTTCTGTGGAAAAATTGCACCTCTTAACCAACCTCGGTGGGTTCAGGAATCTGCTTGCTTGCCATGGCATTCAGGCTGTTGCCTCCTTCAGTTCTCCCATACAGACACCCCATCAAATCTACCCCCGCCCCCGTGGTGGCTCCATTCAGCCTTTCCTCTTCCCTGCCCCAACCACCTTCCTTTCCAAGAATGGGACCCTTGGTGCCCCAATTGCTGCTGCTGTGCTGCTGGGGGATGGTACCCACACCTGCCCAGGTAGCCTCTTCCCAGGAGCTGCAGATGCTGTGGGTCGCTCCAGCCTGAGGTGTCTTCACAAGCATCTACCCCTCTACTCCTCCCTGCCTCTTGAGGGGGAGACCCTCCTTGGCTGTTCAGCAAAGCAGCTCACCTGATTTTCTGGGGCTGCATCGTGTCTGGATCCTGCGCCCTGTAGGTGGCAATTTTCTGCCCCACCGGGCTGTCCTCCAAGACCTTCACCTTCAGGACTGGGGGTGCAAAGACGGGGGCCTCATTCGCATCCATCACGTTGATGGTCACGGTGGCTGTCGAGGTGGGCAGCTTCACCGCAAAGGGCACCTCGTTGGCCACTGCTACCTGCAGAATGAACTGCTTTCTCATCTCAAAGTCCAGCGCCTAAACAGGGAGATGGAAAAACCTCGTCAGAACATGCAACTGCCCAGCTGAGGAAGGGAACAAGTCTCATCCGGCCACCTCAGCAATGGCTAAAGCAGTCTCTCTCAACCTTGATAACTATGAATTGTGTGGACTTCAACTCCCAGAATTCCCCAGCCAGTGCCCCTTTGCACACGCATGCACACACGCACAAGTTTGTGCATAGAAGGAGCTGGTGTTTGTGCCTACTTTTGCTGTTGTCACGATTCCTTCGTTGGTCTTTGGATCCGTCGAGATGGAAAAGAGCTCTCCGCTGTTGCCCTGAACGATGCTGTACACGGCGTGCCAGGAAGGAGAGTGGTGCTCGTCCTTGTCGGTCACAGCCAGCCTCATCACCTCCATACCTTCCATGTTCTCCACCACCTCTGCCGAATACTGAGGGAGGGGCAAGCAGCCAACTGAGAGCCTGAAGGATAATGAATCCCCCTCCCAATCCTTTGGCAGCTCAGGGGGCTTGAGGAGAGGCACTGGTGCCCACCCACCCACCCACCTAGCCAATATGGAAGCCATCAGCCCTCCCGGCTATCTAAGAGGGAGAGCATCAACTTAGCCAAGGCTGGAGGGGGGGAGGAGGAGGGAGGGAGGGAGGGAGGTACGGACAAGGGCAGGTGGAAACACCTTAGCTATGCAGGCACCCTATGAAGTCTGCACACCTATCACAGCAAACTGTAATCTAGATTCAAGCCTCATACTAAGCTACGACTTGGCTTGCTTGGCCTTCACTCCCAGTTCACAATTGCAGCTTCACACAACTGCCAGTTTCTGCTTGTGCTGAAAGCCAAGGGAAGGAGCTGAGCTCCTATGCTGTCCACCCTGGCCTGTTCCCAGGAAGCCCAGCCCCCCCTCCCCCCGTTCCCGGCCTCTGCAGAATAAGCTACCATGGACTCTGTGAACTCGGGCACGTTGTCGTTGGCATCTGTAATTTCTATCACTGTTGATGCTGTGGTGGTCAAGCCCGACCCATCCAGGTCTGCTGCCTGCAGGATCAAGGTGTATTCCCTCACTCGCTGGGAAGAGAAAATGCTCCGGTTAGCGCCTGAGCTGGCCAGCGTCCTCCAAGGAAGGGCCCTTCCTAATCCGGCTGTACCCGAGAAGAGTTCAGGGGGCAGCCAGGTCGGCCAGAGAGGAGGAGGAGGAGGAGGCTTGCTTCTCCTCCCCAGCCCCGCCTTTACCTCTCGGTCCAGGCCGCTGGCGATCACACTGATGGTCCCCGTTGCTCGGTTGATGGCAAACATCTGCGGATGGGGCTCCTGGGGCGCTTGGCTCAGGATGGAGTATGCAACGACCCCGTTGTAGGTCTCGATGGCATCGTCCGCATCGGTGGCTGTGACCTGCATCACAGACGTCCCTAGGAAAGGGGAGCAGACGCCCATGTGAAGCTGCCAGATAGTGACCCGCCTGGCCCAGCCTTGACACCTCTCCAGCTGGGGTGCCTGGGCTCTGCCCCAGCGTTTGAAGACTCCTCCCTCTGCCAAAAGGTGGTGCATTGGAGACAGCCACCTCCCCCCTGGGAAAGCCCCCCCTCCCGCTGGGACAGGGAGGAGTGCCCACAAAAGTGATCCCCGAGGATGCCTGGACACCATAGTGAAAAATATGGAATTGAAAATGAATACAGCAATAGAGAGAGATGGAAGAAGGAGTAGGGAGATGGAAGGAAGGGGGGAGGAGAGAGAGGAATAGAAGAAAGGGAAGAGGAGAGGAAGAAAGGGAGGGGAAATAAGACTAGGAGAGAAGGTTAGATGGGGAAGAAAGGAGGAGGGGGAGAAAGGAAGGGGAAGTAGAGAAGGAGTAGGAGAGGAAGGAAGAAGAAGTTAGGAAGGATAAAAGAAGGGAGGGAGAGGAAAGAGAAGAGAAAGAAGAAAGATTGCTCTAAAACAAAAAAGATGAAATGGAAGAAAGGCAACCCCAAACATGTTTAAATGTATTAAGATAAAGAATTAATTATCAAAAAATTAAAAGAATATATATGATTAAAAATGGAGAAATTAGAACGAGGGCGAAAGATGATGTTTATATACATAAGCATAGAAATATTAAGATTTTATTAAAAATATGGAAAAATAATATTTTGGCAGAAATTGTAATTAAGTAAAATGTATTTGGATATGACAAGTTGTATAAGATATGATACGGCCAATACTCTGTTCATAAAATATGTGGTTGTGTGTGGGGGGGGGGATTAATAAAACTTGATTTTAAAAAAAGCAAAGTGATCCGTCTGAGCTGGGGAGGCTGAAGGATGAGGAAGCTTCGCTTGTGTCAGGAGAAAAGACGAGGGCCGTGGGGAACACATTAAGGCAACTCCAGGCTCAACCTGGAATAATTCACCTCTCCTTCCCATTTTATGCAATGCAGCCCACTCACACACCTGTTTCTGAGTTCACATTCACAATCCTAGCAGGGTTTGCGCAGCATCTAAGGAGGCTCCCTCCCTTCCGGCTGCTGGGGCTGAATTTCTGCTCCCCCCACACAAAATCTTCCGCTCTTTACCAGGGGTTGCTCCTTCCATGACGGAGCCCCGGAAAACCTCCTGGGTGAACTCGGGCTTGTGGTCATTCTGGTCAGTGACCGTGACGATGATCTCCATCGGTTCCTCCACTGGTTTGCCGTTCTCAGAGACCGCATGGGATAAAAGCTGCAGAAAAAGGGAAACCAGTCTGGAATGCCAGAAGCCCCCCCCCCCCCCCCCCCATTGCAGCTTCAGCCAGGACCACCTACATGGTATTTTTCGATGCTCTCTCTGTCCAGAGGCCGTGTCACCTTCATCCACCCCGTCTCCTTCTCGATGATGAAAACGCCTTCTGGGGGGGTGTCAGCCCCCTGCCCAGTGATGCTGTAGAAGATCTTGGTTTCCTTATCCCGGTTTGATTTGATCTGAGGCAGGGAAAGAAAGTCTAGGTCATCCTAGACTTGTTGGCCCCCCTCCCCCCAAAAAGGGAGCTTGATCCATCAGGACAGTGATCTCCTTCCTCCCCCTCCCCCTCCGAAATGGCCCTGCCCAGCCTGGCACCATCTCTGCACAGGCTGCGATGCAGCTCTGACCCAGAAAAGCCAGCGGCCCCCTCCCTGGGTAGACAAGGCCAGATCCTCCCTCCCAGATTCCACCCACCTGAACCAGCTTCTTGGGAAAAGGGCCTCTCTCGTTCTCAGGCATCCTGATGGGAGGGATCACCCAGTCTCGCTTCCGCCGCTTCAGGGTCGCTGGGAACTTTGGCCAGTCCATCCGCTTGGCAGGCGTCGGTTCCTCCTGAAAGAACAGCTCCGGCAGGTTATGCAGGGAGCTGCCCCATTCTGAGGGTACAGCAAACAAGACCCCGTCCAGAAGCCCCCTGGCCCCCAAGGACAGCATCGCCCCCACTGCCCAAGGACAGCCATTCTCCAGCCGTGGTCTACAGGTGCTGACCGGGCAGTCTGAGGCCTCTCTGAGCTCAGCTGGCCAGGCGCCCCATGGCCATCTCAGTTCTCAACCTGAGTTACAGACCCAAGGAACTGTGGTGCACAAGAAAATGCCAAAAGCCAACCCAAGGACGAAAATAGAAACATACAAACATTTCCTTGAGCAGGAGAATTCCCACCTCCGTGCACTTTTTATAATGATATAAAGCTAAGAATTCATCTTGTTATGTGGACTGAGGTACAGTATGCAGAGCCATTTTAATAGGATATTTAGAACCATTTCCTTTTTAAAGATGTTTTCAAAAGGTGGCGACAGGAAGACGGGATGAATCAAACTATTATTGTTATTCCGTGAAAAATGTGAATTTCTTTGCACTTGAAAATGCAAACGAAGAGTTTCATTGAGCAATCCCTACATTTTATGAACATTTATTTAGTAATCTATTATTGTGATTCGTTTGAGAAATAAAGCCCTGGATGAAGTCCAGGAAAATTTGAGAATTTTTCTTTAATGTGACTTTGCTCAAAATCCACATGCTATAATGGTGTTGCTGCTGTCGCCCTACAGATGCTGTTGAATTCGAATTCGCACACACCGCACCAGTCTGCTTTATAATTAGCTGTGCTGGCTGGGGATGTTGATAATTGTAGTCCAACAACAGCCAAAGTGTTACACAATACTGGAAACTTCAATGCTGATGTACAATTTGGATTGAAGACGCAGCAGACTCTTTGGGAGCGTGCCTGCCCAGCGCACCTTCAGTCCAAACCCTCTTCCTCCATAGGTCAGGTAAAAGCCTCCCCACCCCCTTGCAGGGGTGTGACCACCCTCCCACATTCCACCTGCCTGTGCAGAGCCCCAGTGCTCCATTAGCACAGTTTCCACCGCAAGCGCCCAGGGAGGCAGAAGGGTTGCCATGGCGCCCCTGCCACCTGTGCTCTCCCGAGGGCAGAAGCGGCTCACCTGCGAAGAAGGGGGGCCTTTGTTCTGCAGGACAGCTGAGGCCGATGATTGGATCCCCCTGGAATCTCTGGCATGCACCCTGGAAGGCCTCTCCCGCGCCTGCCTGTAGCGCTGCCGCACTGCCACCAACTTCCCATCCACCAGCACTCGGAGGTCGGGGCTGCCCAGAACTGGCTCTCCTCCCAGGCAATCAGCAGACCTGACTGGAGGGGAGAGCAAAGCCACTGCATTAGGAAAACCTGAAACTGCCAACCAAAATACGGTCCAAACAACACTCCCCCACCCCACCCCACCCCCGCTCTAAATGGCACCGGCATAGGGAGTTTCTTCTGGCCAGCAGGAGCTCTTCCCCCTGCAAGCAGTTGCCCAGCTGAGGGGTGGGAGAGGGTCTTTAATGCACCCGAGAAGCCTTCTGCCCCCCCCCCCCCGGAGCTGGGATCTTGTTTGCCCTTTAATAGATTGGCACTTCCAGTCCTTGGATTGCTTACACAGAGGGACGGAGGGAGGCGGGGGGAGGGATCACCCAGCCCAAGTCTCCTTTCTGTTGCCCCACATGCCAGATAAGGCGTCAGTCTGGCCTTGAGCCCACCGGCCTCTCCTCTTCAGCCGCCCAGGCTTGGCTCACGCAGGGCCTCGCCATCAGGGAGAGCACTTTATAGAGGCAGCTGCCCCAAAGCAGTACCAGTTTCTGGGGTTTTGCTCCTCCCACACTAAAAGGAAAACACCCACGAGCAGCTTACTCCAGCCTGGCCTCAGTCCCCATCATGTCCCGTCCCCCCCAATCTCACCAGGGAAAGCTACCTCGCCCCCGTAGCTGGCAAGAGGAAGGCGCCTCTGGCCTTGCCAGCTACAGGGGCCAACCTGACAGCCCCTCCCCAAAGACTTCACTGGTTCCAAGAAAGAGAAAGGCAGCACTGCCCTCAGCCAGCCCCCTGCCTCTTTCAGCACTCAGGACAGAGCAATCACAGCAGCCCAGGTCACCCCACCTTGACCTGCCTTGGGACGCTGAGAGGTTGCTCCAAGAGCCAATCTGCCAAGGCCCCCTCAGGACACCGGAAGCCCCCAGCCATCCACAGAGCCACTCCCCATCCGCTTTGCAGCCACGAAGACCCCTCCGCCCAGCAGTGGGGAAGAAGGGCCGGTGGCTCAGCTGGAGAGAACCAGCTCTCTGCCCATGAAGCAGGAGGAGGTCAGAGCGCCTCTCCCCACTTTAGTGGAATCAGACCCATTTGGCAGCCATTAGCATGCCAACCCTCTGCATGCCATTAGTGGAAATCTCTCTTTCCCAGGAGGCTGGCCAACAGCGGAGCAGAACACACACACACACACACACACACACCGCTTTGCCCCTTGGCCCTACAGAGTGTGGACAAACAGCCACTGGCACACTTAACTGCCTGCTCCTCCCAGCTCAAGGAGAAGCTGGCCGGCCACTCACTCTTTGCCCTGTCCTGGTCGCCCATTCAGAGCTGCCTCTTTCCTCCCCCACCAAAGGGCTATGAGGAGGCTGCTCCCCTCCTGGCCAAGGACGCCTCATATCGTGGCAGGGGTGAGGGGGAAACGGTCTGCTCCCCTGCTCCCTGCCTCTCTTCCTAAGCATGGCCAGGAGTGGGGCGGGGAGGGGGGCCGACAGGCCACCCCTTCCCCTTTCTGCAGCGTCCCTGGAATTTTAAGGCTGCCGCCTGCAGGACAACAGCTCTTATCTCATCTCAAGGCCCCTCCATCACAGGGTCAAGCTGCCCGAAAGGTGAGGAAAACACACCCAGCTGGGGGTGGCAGATTAGTCTGTCTCTACATGTCTCAGTAAACACCAGGCTTATTTAGTGGGGAGGGGGTGCAGGAATGGCCCACTGACCTCTGACCCGACAGAGCACAAACACCTTGACATACTTATATTGCAAAGACCTTTTGGAGCAAAAGTCGCAGTGAAAAAATGCACATTCACAACTCAGAGTAGCTCAGGGACAGAACTGCCTGTGTATCCAGCAGTCAGTTAACAATGACTTGATGGCCCATCTTCACTCACGACTGCTGGAAGGAGCATCTCTATTGAAGCTCTCTGGAAGAGCCCCCCAGCCTCTCTGTGAGGACCACCCCCAGAGTTAAGCCTCAAATGAGAAAGATGGGGGCTAAAGTTAGCCACACACCCTGGCTGAGGGAAAGCCATGCCAGCGCCCTAATCCCCTGCCTCTGAATCCACCCGCCACCAGTTTTGCCGGGACTTCAGACTTTAAAGCAGCTGTCCGGACGGAGCTAAGAGGGTAGAACTCGTGAGTTTCCAGGTATTGCAACTGCCTCTTATTCCTCAAAGCAGCAGAGAGCAGAAGAGAGCCGGGAGCCCGGAAGGTCAGAACCGCTTCCTCCTCCCCAGCGGGCAAGGGAGAGCTCCCACCCTGAGACGGACGGAGAGTGTCTTCGGTCTGCAGGGACAACCTCCAACAAGTCCCTCACTGGGGAGAGTGGAATTACAGAGGAGGGGAGAATAACTCATGGGGGGGGGGAAACTCTTCCCTTCTAAGAGCCCCAGGTGCTGACCATAAAGAGCCACTAGATCGGGCACTGGGCTTCAGAGGCAACCCACCAGGCCACTGGGAGAGACGCAGGCTGGTGTCCGCTGCTTCCAAATCCTGGGTGAGGCAGAAGTCCCTTCCCCGCCAGTCCTCCTTCCAGGCCCTGGGGAGACCAGGGCGGCTCTGGGCTGCAGGGCGGAAGGGGCTGGTGCAGAGGGAGTTAAGGGATTCCTGGCAGGATCCAGTGGTGAAGCAGAGACAGACCAGCCTCTGTTTGGGGCACAATGGGCCTGTTTTGCACAACAACAGCCCCTTCCGGAGCAGGGGTGGGGGGCCTCTCAGACAATGGCTGCAGGGATACCGCTGGGCCAGGGGGAAGGGGGCTGAGGAGGCATTGGGTGCTGGGGCAAAGGCCTCCGTTCTGCAACCCCCAGCCGGTCCCTGCTTGCTCAGCCAGCCCCACTCACAGGGCGACTCAAAGGGGGGCGAGAGTGGAAACCACACTTTACGCCTTGCAGTCTCCCTTGCTATTGCAGCAGGAGGAATTATTTCTCTGGCTTTTAACTGCAACCCCCTTCAGGGGGAGGCGGGGGACTTAAACAAGTTAGGACCAGCAAAAGAAAAAAGAAAAGAAAACTAAAGCAGAGGAGGTCCCTAGCAGGAATCCTTTAACTCCCTCGCCCAGTCCCTTCCCCCATTCCCAAGGAAGTTGCCCATCCCCCACGCTAGATCCAAGGAGAAGTCTCCATGGAGAGAATCGCCATCGAGCAACCGATGCATTAAGAGATCCTAACAGACTAAATCCTTCCCTTTCGAAGAAACCCCAAGTTCATCGGCATTTACCCCTGGAGGACTCGGGACTTTAGGCGCAAAAGGGATGAAAAGTTTGGAAAAGGAGCAGCCGCCACAAGCAGAGCCCCCCCCCCCCCCCCCCCCCCCCCCCCCAATAGGTCTGGAATTGAACTCGGGCCGCCTCCCCGCTCCACGGGCGTGCAGTGAAGGGCGGGGGAGGAAAAGCCCCCCAGGAACTCCCGGCCAGCCGCTGCCCTTTCGCAGCCGGGCCCTGTCCGCAAGGGGGCAGCCAGTTCCGCCCGCCAGGGGCACGTACCTGGCCCACGAAGGCGGCAGCGGCTTCCCGCCCCCAGCCAGCCGAGCCCCCGCGGGGGGAGAAGAAGGCCTCCGGAGGCTGGGGTTTCGGGGGAGGGGCAGCCGGGACGAAGCAGACAGAGGCGCCCGGGGCTTACCTCCGCTCAAGGGCTGGCCCGGACTCAGCCGCCCGCCGGGCACCTCCAAGACGAAGCCGGAGCGGCTCGGGGGCAGCCAGGCGGCCAGGCGGCCGTCCACCTGCGGGGAGAGAATGGGCGGGCTCAGGCCTAAGCCCCCCTCCCCCCTCCCTCCCCCCGCCCGGGCGCCGCGGAGCCCCGCAAGAGCCGGGCGGCGTCGAGCCGGGAAAGAAGGTCGGGGAAAGCGCTCACCTGGAGGAGGACGAGGAAGGCCAGGGGGAGGAGGCGCGCAGCCCGGCGCCAGCCCATCGCTGCCGTCGAGGAGAGGGATGCCCGGCGGCGGCGGCGGCGGCGGCGGCAGCGGCAGCAGCAGCTCCCCTCGCGCGCCCGCTGGCTGAATGGGCTCCGCCTGCCCTGCCAGACCTTTAAAGGCGCCGCGCCAGGTGAGGCTCCGCGGGCGGGGCTCCGGCTGGCCCGCCCCCCGCCGCCCCCTCCCCTCCCGCCAGGGCGCAGGGATCGGCCGGCCTGCCCGGCGTGCGAGAGAGCCGGGGCGAAGCGGAGGGGGCTTCCAGCTGAAGCTGAACTCCGAGAGTCCCGACGGAGGCGGCCCCAAAAGCCGGTCCCCGAGCGAAAGGAGGCAAGAGTTGCCAACCCCGGCCCCTCCGCCCGCAGCCCTGCCCTTCGATCGGGTGGGGTCCCCTTTCCGGCCTCCCCAGGACCCCTCCGCCCCTCGCCTTTCGGCCCCCAGCCGGCCTCTCCCCGCAACCTCGGCAGCGCCGTGAGGAGCCGGAGGGCAGGGAGTGGAGGGGGCAGCAGGCCGGGCAACGGCGAGACCCAAGGGAGGCGGAGGGTCGCTTGCCAAAGGGCCGAAGGAGCCGGCACCCACCGGGCAGAACCCCCTCCCTCCTGGCATGCCTCCCCATTTTACCCCCTTCCCCAGCTGGTCTCCCCCAACCAGTCCGCTTCTGGCCACCAAGGAAGCAGGCAGTGCCCGTTTCTGCCCTTTGTGCCGAAGTAGCTGCCTTGGTGTGTTCCACCAACCCTGAAAGAGGAGCCGCCGCCGGGCCGGGACTTTCTGTGATGCCGTTTTCCACCCGACCACCAAGCGGGCCAGGGTGGGGGGTGCTGAGGTTCTTCCAGGGAATCTGTGGGATGGGGTGCCTTTTTTGCACCTAGTTAGGTAATGGCCAGGAGGCAGGACCTAAACAACTAAAAACTACAATTAGCATTTTAAAAATTGGAATATCAGAGATATTTTAAATGGCATTTTGATAGTATAAACTATATTAAAGTTTTCAGTCACTGAGCAAAAAGAGAGTCCTGGAGAATGCAAAACACTGTTTTATGTTATTCGCAATAGGTATGGATACCAGTGAATGTATATACTGCTTGCCTTGCTTGTACAGAAGGATTTACAATCTGGACAAAGAAAGTGTGTACAGCCACAGGCAACTCCTCCCTCTCCCCCCCCCCCCCCCCCGTTCCTCCATCAGCCCAGCACCCCCAAGCTTCTTTGGGAGTCAGAGTTCCCAGAGAGCTACTGCAAGGCTTTTTCCAGCTGCAGCTTGAAGTGGCCGGAAAGCAGGGGTCTCTGGGCTCCTGGAGCCTGACTCTTCTGAGGAACCTGGGGAAGGGGGCTGTTGTGAGAAAGAGGCCTGGATTGCAGAAGGCCTCGGTGTGCAAAACTGCTGCTCCCTGTATCAGATGAAGGAAGGATCAGGCCCTTGGTGAGCAAAGAGGATCAAGATTACATTTGCAAATGCCAATCCGATGGGATCACTGCTCAGTGGGGGGAGGAGGGCAAGGTCTCAAGGTCTACAGCAAAGGAAAAGCTTCCTGGGTTTAGGCAATAGAAGGAGCAGCACTTCCATGGAAAAAGGGCGAATTGGGAGGCAGGCAAATTCTAGTCCAGAGCAAGCTCAGAGACGATTTTTGGCAGGATCCCGCAAGCCCCTCCCCCGAATCTCTTCTTCAGCCAGGTAAGAGGATGAGAGAACAGCCGTCAATGGGGTGCCAAGGTGCAGCACTCCCACCTGCCCAAAGGCAGTGAGCAGATCCAGACTTGTCCTCTCCCCTTTGATGAGGCACTTGGTGTACGTATGTATACACACACACACACACACTGCAACAACATATTTCTGCAACTTCTTAGAGCCTGGCTTCCCGCTCACAAGTGAGGCCGCTGCTTTAGCAACACAGGAAGGGACCCGGTCAAGGTCCAGAGGGGCCAGGGGGACATGGGCTCTCAGCCTCTGATTCTGGGAGATCTGCCGAGGGAAGCCAAAAGCCACCATCTTGACCCTGACTGACTCCATGTATTGATCAGAAGTAAAGCTGCTCTTAAAAGCCAATCAACCAAAAGGCAATTGTCCGGCATGCTACACACACACACACACACACACACAGACACAGACACAGACACACACACTTGTAGGCCCTAGGCCCGTGATGGTGAACCTATGGCACGCGTGCCACAGTTGGCACATGTAGCTATATCAGTGGGCATGCGAGCTCAGCTTCGGCATGTATGCATGCGCCTGCCACCTGATTTTCGGGCCTTCTGGGCCCACCAGAAGTAGGGAAACAGGTTGTTTCCTGCCTCCGGAGGGTCTTTGGGGTGGGTGGGGAAGGCCCGTTTTTCTCTCCCACCTGCCTCCAGAGCCTCTCTAGGAGTCTGGGGAGGATGAAAACAGCCTTCCCCACCCCCCCAAACGCCCTCCAGAGTCTGGAAGTTGGCAAACGGCTCGGTTTTGGCCTCGGGAGGGCCTCCGGAGGGTGGGGAAGGCTGTTTTCGTCCTCCCCAGACTCCTAGAGAGGCTCTGGGGCCAGGTGAGAGAGAAAAATGGGCCTACCGGGCCATCACGTGCCAGGAGCTGGGGGGGTGTAGCATGCGCGGGGGTAGCATGCCCCCCCCCGGCACACGATGGCAAAAAGGTTAGCTGTCACTGCCCTAGGCCTTGTGCCTTTCAAACCCAAAAGTTAGCAGATATGTAAATAGTTTTCCTCTTTCTTTGGCTGCTATCCAACCATCCAATCGGTGGGAATAAAGACCACTCATTTTGGGGTTTCCTTCAATTAAAAACCTCAAGTGGGTGTTCAGGAGAGGGGAAGCAGGCAGAGGGCTCTGAGAGCGCCCTCTGGTGGCATCTCCCTGCAGTGCTTCTCTATCAACCTCATTTGTAGCTGCTGTTCCTGGAAAGCCTGGCACAGTCAGGGATCTCTTGAAGTCCTCTGGTGATCTACCGGATCCAGATTTCTATTCTGCCCACAGAACAAGGGAGAGAGAGGGGAAGTGGGGAGGCCCCTCTGTCTCTAGAGCAGGCAAACAAGGAATCAGAAAGTCTATGGAGACTCTCCTTCATCCAGGTCATGGTTGTCCCAAAGGTGCTTTTTCCAAAAAACCCCCCAAAAAATGAACTGAATTGCAGAAGTTTCTTGGATTAGAAGCAAAATGTTTTCAAAGGAAAAAAAACAAGAAACTCCAGTTGCCTTTTGGAAAAAGCACCTTTGGGAGAATCAGAAAGAGACAATGTGACTTCACAGGATTACATCCCAGCTTGTTTTTGAAACGGACAATGAGGCGCCTGCTTTTGTTAGACTCCAAGCGCCACCGCCTGACCCTGGAAGGAGGCTTCCCGCCTGCAGGGCGCTCAAGGCAACCTCTGCCCAAAGCCCTGTGAGAGAGGCCTTCTCTTGGTGACTCTTCCTCCAATTCGAAGAGTGCGCATTGGCACTTGGCCCTGGCTTATCTGCCTCTGCTAAAATGCTAACGCAAACAGACTTTTGCCCTGCAATTATACCCACCTGCTAGCTACTTGGCCACAACGGAGGGCAGAGGAAGAGGACGATGGGCTGCCTGGGGATCATGCTGCTGCTTTGCCTCACCTTCCTCCTTCAGGTAGGCTTGTCGTGGGTGGGATCCTGGCAGGGAGGGGCGAGACAGGCGGTGCAGGTACTGGAAAAGGGGGCATCAATTAGCTAACATGGAGTTGCGGGTTTGTTTCACCCCAAACCACCCCTCGCCAGCAATAGAGTTTGGGCAAGTCTGGCTGTAAAGTCAGCAGACTGGCCCACCCGTAGTAGCTGCAGAGCAGGATAGACCCCTAACCTCCCCCCCCCCGACTCTCTGGGGAAAGAAATGGAGTAGGAGAGACTCCATACAGAGGGGGAAGACCTTCATCTCCAGGCAGCAGGTTCCAAGCACCAACTCGGGGAGCCCAGAAGATGCTGTTCTGCTGCTTGGAAAGAAAAAGTCAGTCATGCGGTGGTTGGACTGAGCCCCTGAGGGCTCAATCAAGATCCTGCATGCAAAGACCACTCATTCCTTCATAACAAAACCTTAAGAGCAGCAACGGCCACTAATATTCAAAGTCTAGCAAAGGATCATTGCTGGGCAGCAGCCCTACCCCCAAGAAAGCTTTCAGAGTCATTCCAGAACTGGGGCACTTATGCTGGGAGGACCAACACTGCTCCCCCTCACCCAGAAAGCGGGCCAGGACTCCACAGGGTCACAGTGCACAATAAGCTGCAGGGCCAGGTGTGGACTGAAAATATGCACGCAGACCAGCTGGCTTTATCCTGATGTTTTTCTCCCATTTAAAACAAATACAGAGTTTCCTAAGGGTGACACAGGGGCAGCAAACTTTAAACTTTAAACAGGACAGGAGATATTTTCCATGCACTGTGAACACACAGCCTCATGGAAGAAACCACTGCAGACCTGTTAAGCAGCAAGGCAGAACCACGAGGTTGGGAGAGTCTTGGGGTCCTGTCCCTCCACTTCTCAGGTATGAAGAGGAGGGGTCTCACCTAGCTAGAGTTACAAGGAAATCAGAGGGAAGGAGGTGGATATGCAACGGTGGGGAACGCTCCCCTCCCCCTCCACAGATTGTGTGTCCCTGCTGAGATGTGTCATCTATGCATGGGGGGTGGGAGACCTCTTTCTGCAAGGAAAAACCTCCCGATATCTCTTTCCTGGGTGTCCATGACCCTTCCACCAGGAAAGAAGAACAGAAACTGCTTTCTTGCTCAAAGTCCAGGAAATCAATAAAGCTGTATCACAAGAGTTACCTCCACTATCACAGTCATGCACACAAGTTCCCTTTAAGAGAACCAAATCTCTAAACATAAAAAGTTCTAAAGACAAACACAGGAAAAATGAGGAAGATGACAACCATCTACACAGATTTCCAAATACAGTCAGCCTAACCAAGGCAGTTATATATTATTATCTGCTCAAAGATGATCTTGGCTTTAGCCCAGTTCAGAATTCACTGCAGGGGCGGTGGTTGGAAATAGTTATCTTGGACCTCTGCTTAGGTAAGGCCACAATGCACTTTTTTCCTGTGTGCTAACTCACTTTTATAGTGAGTTAGCACACAGATTTGCTGGTCTTCGGAGCCGGCTCTTCCTTGCTTGCTTGCAGAACCCTAACTCCCCTCTTTATTCACAGGAGACCTATCCATCTGCTCAGGCGGAGGTGCTGTATTTTCGAAAGTCTTCATCTGGCCTGAGGCGGCAAAAGAGAGACTGGGTCATCCCTCCGATTTATTGCTCTGAGAATGAGAGGGGCCCTTTTCCCAAGAACCTGGTGCCGGTAAGGACTTTGCTTTTGCCCCGGTCTGCTCTGCCCCAGGCCGCCCCTGGCACCTGCCCCAGAGGGTGGAAGGGGCTGCAGGCCCACTCCGTCCCTGACCTTTTCCACCCCATCTCCCCAATCAGGTCAAATCCAGCAAAGAAAAAGAGGGCACCGTCTACTACAGCATCACTGGGCAGGGGGCCGACAGCCCTCCGGTTGGCACCTTCATCATCGAGAGGGAAACCGGCTGGCTGAAGGTGACTCGCCCGCTGGACAGGGAGAAGATTCCCCGCTACCAGGTGAGTCCACGTCACCTGCTGCCGTTACACATTTTGCTTTCAATTTTGGGAGGGCAAAGGTCACTGTGCCTCTGGGATGCCAGGAGAGCTGCCAGGCCATTTGCTGCTCCACAGGGGTGAGTCCCTTTTTGATGGCAGAGGGGTTCCTTTCCTACCAGAAAACCCTCGAAGAAACCCCGTTTAGAAGCTGGCGACTCTGGAGGAAAGCCACTACTTTCCTAAAGCCTCTGTGTTTTCTGTCCAATAAAAGTTCCCATCTCCTTTCATGGGGGTCCCTAAGGGGTCTGAGAGGCTCCCAGGACCTCCGTCCCAGGGCTTCCGAGATCCTCCCTCGTCCTTTGAGGCAGCCTCCCCAGAGCCAGCAGTGCTGGGTGCCAAGAACTGCTGAGCTCCGTGAAACATGCTGCCCGGATGCATCTCCGGCTTCTCTTCTCCCCCCTGGTGAATAACGGCCTTTCTCCGCCTTCCATGCAGCTGTTTTGCCACGCGGTGTTAGCCAATGGCCAGACAGCAGAGGACCCCATGGAGGTGATCATCAATGTTGGTGACCAGAATGACAACCGTCCCGTTCACCCAGAAAGTCTTCGAAGGGTCCGTGGAAGAGGGAGCCAAACCAGGTAGGGGAGTCTGGTCGGGGACACCAAAACCTGGCTCCTGTTGCGTGGCTGCCACAATCCCTCCTGGACAATGAAGGACAGTCCTGCTCAAAGCCATCCGGACCGCAACCTCAGACCTGGACTGTCCAGCCAATGCCCGCTCATACGTGCCCCTGTGGGATTAAGTGGTCAGTCCCTGCGACAGCTGGGGGTGCTTGTAGCTGCCCAGAAGCCAGAGGCTTTTTCGGCTGACAGGCGTGGACGGGGCTGGGCTCCTGCTTGACTCCTACATTGCACGCATGTGAGACTGGCAAACCTGGACAGAAGAAATGGTCAGCTGCAGCGAAGGCTTGTGGTTTTCCTTCTGTTAAGAAAGTGCTGTTTTTGTACTCTTGGGGAGCCTGCAAGGGCTCTCCCACACCGGAGAGCTGGGCCATGGGGTGCCACAAGGTTGGCAGCCTGCAGAGCTCAGGACTTGCTGCCCCCGAGACCGAATGATCTTTTCCAACTGCCAGGGCAGCATCTCTGGCTGGGGTGGGGCAATGCACTGCGTCCTAAAATGGGCTTTGCTGTGCTTGTCCAGGTACTCCGGTGATGCAGGTGTCGGCCACTGACCAAGATGACACCGTGGACACTCTCAATGGGGTCGTATCTTACTCTATTCTCAGCCAGAAGCCCCCAGAGCCACTCGGAGACATGTTCACCATCAGTTTGGAAACAGGTCTCATCTCTCTGAAGAAAGCCGGCCTGGACAGAGAGGTGAGCGAGCAGCTGGGGGCCGACTGGGGTGATGACCCACCCAAGACATGCAGATCCTGTGATGGACACTCCTCCCCCCAGCAGTTAAAAGCAATCGGAAGGCCAGCCTGCACCCTTCTGTGGGGGCCTCGGCCAGAGCCGGTCAATGGCTGGGAAGGAGGGATCGTTCCCCCTTGCCCTCCGCTCGCCTTCCTAGTTTTTCTGAGCCACAGCTTTGCGTAGGCAATAAGGGTCGACTTTTAAGCCACCCTTGCCAACTTCTGGACCCACGGCAGCAGTTCTGCCATGCTGAAGACCCACGGTCTGAGTAGATGCCTCTTTTTAGTCTCGGGGGCTTTGTTCCTCCCTTCCCAATGAAATTCTCTTTTTCAGAAAGCCCCCAAGTACACCCTGATTGTGCAAGCCATCGATATGGCGGGGAATGGCCTTTCCACCACTGCAACCGCAGTGATCCAGGTAACTCTTGAGAAACTGCTGGGAGGCCTCCATCCCAGAGTGTCAGGTCTGCTTCCCTTCGTTCTTCCCCCCGGATCTGCGCTTTGCCCCCCAGAAAGCTAGAAACTCTGTCACCAAGAACAGACCCGTCAAGTGCTCCTCGTCAGTAACAGCTGGCCCTGGCAGGGTTAATACTTCCTGCCGAGTCACAGCTGGCTCCCTGCCAGGCCTCTGCAGGAAGGGGCGGGATTGAGAAAGCCAAAAATGGACAGGCTGCCAGATGAGGATGGAGGGCAACCCCAGGTAAATCCAGCAGTCCCACCCCAGCAATGTAGCCGGCAGAAAAGGGAGCCTTCGGGGGAAGGGGGGCATCGCCCAGGAAACTGGACAGGCCTGCAGAAGCCCAGCCCCTGGGGGGACAGCAGCGTCCTCCCCCTCGCCTTCCTGTGGTAGGGAGGGGGCTGCGAGAGGCAGGAACAAGCTCTGTCGGGGAGGGTGGGGCTCATGCAGGGCTCTCTGCTTCGATCCAGGTTGCGAGTCCCAGTGAAGGCCACCACACATCCCTGAGCGTCCATGCACTGAACGTGTTCACTGGCCTTCCTGCCACTGGTCTGGCCGTGCACCTCTCTCAGCTCCGAGCCCCCAACCAGGCCTGGATGGAGCTAATGACCAGGTAGGGAGATGGGGGAGCCCCTGCCTCCCTTGGCCAGCTGGGAGCCCCACAGCTTCACCCGCTGTCTTCTGATTGCAGTGCGACCAGCACGGACGGGCGCATGGACAGGAGCGAGCTGGCCTCCTTGCAGCTGGAAAGTGGCACCTACAAGCTGCGCTTTGCCACGGGAGAGTACTGGCAGCAACAGGGCCTCACCAGCTTCTACCCTTACGTGGAAGTAAGTTTTCGTTTCAGCTGCACCAGAGCGAGCGACTTGGATCGTCCTGGGGCCCCGACTGGCCACACGCTGTGGGGCCTGGGCCTTTGGGCTTCTGCAGCCAGGAAGGTCCCCCTGCCAAGCCCAAGAGGTCCAGCAGCTCTTCCCCTTTATTTGTTGCAGGTGGTCTTCACCCTCACAGCGGCCGAACGAAAGGTGCACATCCCGCTGCTGCTCAGCCCCTATTCCTACGTGACCTACCGGGGGAGCTAGTGCGAGAGCCACGGCTTCCCTCAGGAGGGCTGCTTTGAGATGCGGGACGGCCCCCAAGGCCAGCTGTGACGCCAGCTCAGGCTGTCCTCTGAGGAAACCCAAGACTAATAAAAGATCTACCTTGAAGGGGTGTTGTGAGGGTAAATCAAAGATTGCTGCACATCAGCCATTTACAAAAAGGGCCCTTAAGACTTTAATACAAAAGGCATTCAGGAGAGCCCAGTCTCTTCTTTGGGTGGGCCACTTCCTCCACTGACCCCCAAAAGCCGCAGGAGCCTTGGCTTATCTTGGCTTGTCTTCTGAGGAGGATTTCCCAGCTCTGCTATGTGGGGGTTGAGACAAATCCTGCAGGGCCCTGGCCGAGGGTGTGTCCCAGCAGGGAGGTCTCAAGGGGCTTGAAGCCCAGATTGTCCAAGGGGATCCCAAAGGAGATCAGCTTCGCCTCATAGGTTTGCAGCAAATCGTTGTGTGCCTGCGAGGGAGGGGAGAGGTGGGTTGTGAGGGCAAAGAGGGAGCTGGGGACCGAGAAGGAATGCCCCTCCCCCCCGAGGGACTGTTCAAGTCTCCCTTCTGGAGACTCTCTCTCCCTTCTGCCTAGGATCCCCAGCAAAGGACCTCTGAATGCCCCACGGCTCTGGTGCTGGAGCAAGTCTCCTAGGTGACCTGCACCTGGCCTCCCCCAAGCTCCCCAGCGAGGCTCCTCACTCGCAGCTCTTACCTTGCAGACCCTGGCCAGCTCGTACTGGAGGTCTTTGATAGCATTGTTTTTGGAATCCAGCACATCCTGCGAAGGAAAACACAGGCCTGTTAAAAGCACATTCAAGGCCTCAGCTGCAAAATGGCTGTTGTGGTCCTGCACAACCTTTCCTTCTTGCGCCCTTCCCCCATCTTGTTCCCTCTGCTTTGGAAGTCCCAGTGAGGCTGACTGGCCCCTAAGAAGCGGAATGAAGACTCTGCAACCCAGAGCATGTCTGATGGGCTGAGCGCCGGATCCAGTCAAGGCAGCGGAGGTGCCTCCTGCATAAGCAGCAGCTGAGCACAAGAATGCAGAGCGCTTGACAGCGAGAGCAGCTGCTGGAAGGAGGGGCCGGTCTCAGGGAGGGGCCTGCCGGGATGCATCTCCCGTTACTGGCGTCAACAGTGCCTGGAATGCCTAAGCTGCTCACCAAACGGGTCAGGTTGCGATTTACACCCTCTGGCCAGACCAGAAATTGGCCAGCAGAGTAGGGACAAGGAGGATGGGTCCCGTACCTCCAGCTTGTGGGTGACCACCGTGAGTGCGCTTGGATCGAGATTGGAGGCAGCCAACACCTCGTTCAGCTGCACTTCCTTCTTCTCCAGAAGGCTGGCGAGGCCAATCAGCTTCCGCTCCAGCAGCAGATTCTTGAAGCCAGTTTTCTGCTGTACCTCGTTAATGGCTTTAGTGAACTTCTGGTACAGGTCATCACGCTCATCCTGAACCTGTGGAGACAAGTCAGCAAGGCAACATCCCTCTAACGTCAACAGCAGAGAGCATTAAGCGATTTCCAGCATCAGGTAGTGTGGCTATTGTTAAGGATGCCCAGCACCCAGATAAAGACGGGTAGGGAAATATCAGCAAAGAACGAACTGCTTGGGAGCAGAGCCCTCTTTGCAGGCAGAAAACGTCCTCGGCATCTAAAGGCCGAGCGTGAAGATTAACGCAGAGGGTGACCCACCTCCAAGCAGTTTTCAGTCTATGCCAGCACACGGGGGGGAGGGGGGAGTTCCTGTGGTTATTTACAGAAGCAGGCTGGCTTTTCTCTCCCTCCCTTCTGCCCATGCCAGGATCTGCCACCAAGCAGAGACTGGCCCTCAGCCCTCACCTTGCCGAATCTTTGCTCCAGCACTTCATGTTCCCACTGAAGATCCTTCAGGTCTTTCTCAGTGACTTTCAGCCGGGCCCGAATACTCTGTGGAGGGGGAGGAAGGGGGGCTTAGAAGAGCTGCGAGACCTTTGTGGGTTGTGGGAATGAAGAACACTTGTGGGGCGGAACACACAAAAGGAGGGTAAGAACGTGAAAGGGGTCTCCAAGGTTCTTTTACACCCCTCAACTTTCATTCCGTGAATAGCAACCTCTGCTGAACCCGGCCCATGCCACTGAAGGCCCCGAACTCTGAAGACCTCAAGGGGTCGATCAACTGTTCATGGCCCAGGAGCTCCATTCAGGTGGTCTGCAGAAAAGCGGAAGGAGGAGGAGAAAGTGCCCACCCTTCACTTTTTTCTCCCTATGACTCTTTCGCACCACTTTGAAGAGGGCCACAGTAGCTCTAGTCACTGGCATCAGCTCACCTCAGCCTCACACTGCCCTACGAGCTGCCTGAATGACTGTGCCAACCCCAAGGGCCCTGCCGCTTACTGCCAGGATGGCCTTGTCTTTCTCGTAGTGAGCCAGCTTCCGCTGTAGCTCGGAGACCTCATCCCGGGCTCGCTGCAGCGGCTCCGCCAACCTCTTGTTCTGCAACAACACTTCCGCCATTTCCTTCTCCAGGTGATCCTCTTTCTTCTTCATCTCCTCCATCTGCTCCTGTGTTCCAGGGAATTGAAGGAGGGGGGAGCATCTCAGACCTTCAAGGCCAGCAGTCGCCACTTCCCCTCCAATGCTTCCTTCTCCATTCAGATCCCACATGAACATATAACAGGCCAAGCCGTGGCAGGACGATAGGACAACACAAAGCTCTTGTGTGTTCTTTGGTCCATTTCCTAAGGGAACCCTCCTGTGGATTTTATTTTTTTTCTTCTTGGACCAATAAGTATTATTATTTTTCACACAACTGATACCCAAGAGTCAATAAATCTCTAAAAACAGCTCCATATAATCACCTGCCCTGTGCTAATAAAGGAATACAAAGCTTCCAATTACAGCAGGGGCTGGCCCACCAGGGACGGTGCGAATGCTCTAGTTCCGTGATGGCAAAACTGTGGCACGTGGAGCCATATCTGTGGCCACGCAAGCTCAGCTCCAGGGTGCTGATTTGTAAACCTTCTGGGCCCACCAGTCGGCAAATGGGCCATTTCCGGCCTCCAGAGGGCCTCCGGTAGGGGGAGGCCGTTTTTGCCCTCCCCAGGCTCCTAGAAAGGCTCTGGAGCCTAGGGAGAGTGAAAAATGGGTCTACTGGGCCCACTGTGCTATCACGTGCCAAAAGCGGGGGGTGGAGCGTGGGAGGGGTCGCACGCACAGACGTGGGGGGGTGGGGCGCATAAAATTATGGGTGTGGGCACGCATGTGCGTTGCCCCCCCCACTTTTGGCATGCAATGGTAAAAAGGTTAGCCATCACTGTTCTAGTCAGATCAGCCAAGCCATGCCCACATAGGGGTCCAGCGGCTCTGTTGATGCCAGCAGAGAAGGCTGCTCTTGGTTTACCTTAAGGGTATTGATCAATGCCAAGTTGTTGAGGGTGACATCGTTGTAGTAGTTCTTGATATCGCTGAAGGCCTTCTCGTGATTCTTCATCAGTGTGTTGATCTGACCGTTTTTCCTCTCCTCAATCTCGTGGATTTCCGTCTTCCTGCGCAGGTCAAGCTCATCACGCAGCACCCGCATCTTCTTCTCGTACTTGGCCTCAATCTCTGCAGAAGCAGCAGCAAGCAGGCTGGGCTGAATGCTCCACTCTCCAGCCTGCCTATGTTTCTATCCTTAGCTGATGGCTCTAGAGGAAACGGGTCAGGTGCTCCCTAGGCCTGAAGATCCCACAGAGGCACTGGACAATCTCACACCCCATAAAGCAGCATGCTATCTCTGTAACTTTATGGAACTCCAGTCCTTTGCAGATTGATGCGGCTGATGGCCAGGCCCTCCGACTTTGGAGACGCAGGAGAAAGCTCGACTATACAGTTGCAATCGTTCAGGCTGCCCACTGTAAAGCAATGCTTACATACTTCTAGGTCTGCCTGAGAAATGAAGCCGTGGCTACTGAGCTGTGCCCAGTCCCCAGACTGACCTTTCACTTGTCTCTCAAAGTCATTTCGAAGATGTGTCAGGTCTTCTTGCTGTTTCTGTTAAGATGGCAACGCTGCTTAGTGACAGGCGGCTGCAGAGCAGGCTGGCTTGCTCTGGAGGGGGCCAGGGAGAGGAGCCCCTCTCGGCAAAGGACTCACCAGGCGAAGGTTCTTCACCACCATCTCGTTGGCCAGCTCCTGCTCCTTCAGCTCCACCTTCAGGGTGCGCATGTCTTTGCGCAGCTCCGTCTCCTGAGACCGGTGGTCCTTCTGTGCCAGCTTCATGGCCACGGTGCCCTCGGCCTTCAGCTCCGTGAGGTTGTTCTGGTGCTCGTAGAGCAAGTGCTTCACCTTTTGCTTGTACACCTGCCATGAGCAGCGGCAGCATTCAGGGGCAGGGCGGGAGGACCCCCGAAGGCCGCCTGCAAAGGTTGGGGAGGGGAGGGGAGGGGAGGGACCCCTACCTTGATCTCCACTTGGTGCCGCTCCTCGGCCTCCTCCATCTCCCGGTCCTTGTTGCGCAGCTCGGCCTTCTTCTCGTCCAGCTGCCGCCGGGTGATTTCCCAGAAAGTGTGGATCTTATCGCGCTCCAGCTGGAAGTAGTTGCGCTCCTCGCGCTCGCGGTCCAGCTCCTCCCGGATGCGGCCCATGTGCTCCTCCAGCTGCAAGAGGCCCCGCAAGCTCAGCCCAGCAGCCCCCTCCCCCCCCCCGGAGACCCCCCACGCCCCGCCCCGCCCCGCCCCGCCCCGGAGGGCGCCGCACCTGCTCCTTGGACATGCCGTCGGGGGGCAGCGCGTCCACCACCGCCGGCCCTTTGGCGCCTTTGCCCTTCTTGGCGCCGGCGCCGCCGCCTTTCTTCTCGGCCTTCTTCTTGGGCGCCTGGGGGAGGAGCGAGGACAGCCGCGGTGGGTCCCCCTGCCCGGCCGCCCCCCGCCCGGAGCCCCGCGCCCAGGCATCCCGGCGCAGCCAGCGGGCGGGGGGCCCAGCGGCGCCGGAGTCCCCGCCCGAGGCGCCCCGCCGGCCGAGCCAGCCTCACCATGATGCCGCGGGAGAGAGACGCTCGGCCGCCGCGTCTCCAGGCAACCGGCGTCCAAATCTCGCGAGAAGGGCGGGCCGCGCAGCCGCCCCTGACGACCGCCCTGGCAACGGGGCGGGGCATCCGTCGCTCGCTCGCGGGCCGGGGGCCCAGATACACCAGCCAGGACCCGCTCCCCCCCCCGCTTAACCAGAAGAGGGCGCCCCTGTCCATGGACAAAGCGCCACCTGGCCTGCACTGCCGGTGCTCGATTCGCGCTTTGAGCAGCCCCGGCCGGCTCCCCCTCTGCCCGGAGCCCCGAGCGACCCGGCTGCGGGAACGGCCAAGCCTCGGGTGCCCCGCTCGTTTCCAGGCGGGCTCGGCCGTTTGAGCCTACCGCTCGTCTCCGGAGCCTGCAGTCAATCACGGGGGGTCGCCGGGCAAAGCCCCCAGAGCAGCCGGCGGGTCCGCACACGGAGGGGCCGGCGGGCGCCAGAGCCGGCTCTCGGCTCCGGCCGTTTCGCCGCATCCCGCCCTCCGCCCGCAGGCAGGCGACATCCTGCCCGGCGGCGCTTTGCTTGTGCTGAGGCCGAAGGAGGCGCCTGCTCAGCTCCTGGCCGGCCCCGGCTCGCCCGGCCCCGCCCCGCCCCGCCCGGCGCCTCCGCCCCTTGCCCTGCGCTGCTCGACGGCTCCCTGCGTCCTCCGTGCTCTAATGCGGCGGCGGCGGCGGCGGCTGGACGCGCTCGGCCCCCCCGCCCCCCGCCCTCCCCCGCGCCGGGCCCGCTCCTCCCCGCCGGCGATGTGCGCTCGGGCGGCCGCTGCTGCTGCTGCTGCAGTGGTCGCGGCGGCGCGGAGGGAGGCGGCAGCGGCAGCGGCAGCGGCGCAGCGAGCACCTGGTGCAGCCGGGACGGATGGAGACGCCAGGAGGGGCCGCCCCCCCGGGTGAGTGACTCGGAAGGCGAGGCGCTCCTGGAGGCGGCTGGCGGCGCGGACTAGCGGCTGTTGCTCCAAGGGGCTGCGAGATGGGTCGGTCCGACACTGCGGCGAGGGATGCGCCTGGGGGGCTGCCCGTTGGGCGGCCAAAAGGCCTTTTGTTCTCGGGGAAGGCGAGAGGAGCGGGAAGAATGGACCAGAAGCGCCGCCTGTCAACTTCGGACGCCTCTTCCCACTTTTCCCCTTGCGGGGCTGGAGGGCTCCAAAGAGCTAAGCGGCTCCGGCAAATAAGGTCCCCCGCCAGCCTCCCGTCGGTCTTTAGTCTTTAGGCGCTGGGAACGCGGCGAAGCTCGTGGCCCCGTTTAAGCCCAAAGGGAAGCGAGTTGCGCGAGGGACGGCAGGCAAGGCAAGCCGCGGCCTCCGGCGAGGATGCCCGGAGCACGCAGTGGGGTGTGACTGGAATGCTCCCGGACTCGTGTGGCTAAGAAGCACGTGTGAACGTGCGCGAGGAAGGGAGCGTGCCTTTGGGGGTCGGTGCCTGCTACCACTCATCAAAGCTGCCGGGGCTTTGGGTGGGTTGCAGCCTCGGTTTCTGAGCTGAATGTCCGGGTGCCCCGATCCAGGCGGGGGCTTCTTTTTAACCATCCTGGGAACTTCCACATTCCAGCGGGGGCAGGGAGTGACTTGACGGGGTGGAAGAGCTCCTGGAGTTTCTGCATTGGTTCAATAATGTGGCTTCCCGGGCACCTTTATGGTTGTGGGGGAAAGGCTGCCGGTTTGGCAGATTCAGAGTCGGGTGATCTGGACCTCAGCGGGAGCTGCCGGGCCCGACCCCCTTTCCCCTCGCTGTGCCAACCTGCAGCCGCGAGTCAGGCTGGGCTCGGGTCCTGTAACGTGAGTCAGCAGCAGCGGTCCTGGTGGTGGCGGTGAGAGCGGTGCGCCCGACTCTTCCGAGCTCCTTTCGACTGCAGGGCGGCTGCTGGATCAGAGCAAGGCGGGGAGGGTGGGAGCCCAGTGGAGGAGGAGGAGGGTGGGGGAAGGCAGCAGCCACCGCCGGGGCCGAGTGAAAGGAGCAGCCTGCTCTGCGTCTCGGGAGGGGGCGAGGGCGGGGGCTGCTGGAGGCAGGTGGAAGTGTAAAGGGGACCCGAGAGGGCTGAAAGGGAGCACCGCTGAGAAAGGGCTTCACTGCATCCCTTCCCAGGCTCCAGTCTTGCCCGGTTTCAGCTGCTCCTTCTCCAGGCCACACAGCTGACCTTCCTGCTGTACAGAAATGCTGTACATTTCCTACCCGCCATAAGAAACAAGTGAGATCAAAGAATATTGGCTCAGTCTCTTTCCAGCCATCCCAGTAAGAAGTGGCGCCTCGGAGCAGAGGCTTGTTCCTTCAGGATGGGAAGGACCCCCTTCCTGCAGGCTTCACTGCTTACTCAAGGCAGAGACATGCTGGCTAGAAAAGGGAACCAGGCAAGTGTGAAAATGGATCAGCAGAATTAGAGAAAAGCCACAGCCAGAGATTCAGAATGGAAAACAACAGGAATCCACAAGGAGGAATCTGCCAGTCCAGTCCTTTAGTGGAACCATTCGGACCAAGTGTGGAGAGCTGTGACCAATTAGGAGGCTGGTTGAAATGCAGACTCAGTGCCATCTGCTGGGATTGGCAAAGAAGGGGGCTTGGCCTGCTGGAGGTGGCAGGGCTTGAGCTGCCTCCTCTGCCCCACAGGACCCGAGCGCAGCTCTATCCCTCCCCAAAGGCAGCATGTTGTCCCCAGAGCACCCAAGAGATGGGTGTGGTGCCTGCTGGAAGAGTGGAGCAGAATGTGGGCTTACCAGAGGGAGATTCTCCAACTTCCTGGGGGTGCCCTGGCCCCAACCCTCTGCAGGGGCAGCCTTCCTGTGCATGAAATCAGTCCTGCTGCAGTACAGGAAGAGCCACACCAGCGTGGCAGACTGTGGTGGTGGGTGGGTGGGAGGGAGGGAGGCAGCCATATGCTCCTGCCTGAATGTGTCTGACCAAATGCTGGAGGCGGATGAGCGAAGAGGCAGCCCTGGGGAAGGAGGGCATTTACGAGGGCCCTCAGGCCAGCAACATCTCAGGGCTCCTGCTGAAAGGGCCACCACCACCACCCCCCGACATCAAGCTGTTGCTCAAATCAGGCTGCCCTTGCAGAGCTGTGGGGCTGCCCCAGGGCTCCTTTCCATGGTGGTGGACACATGGCTTATGGGAAGGGGCAGACAGACCCTGCTTGAAAGGGGCTTCTGGCTGACCTCTGAGACCATCTGGGGTCTTCCCAGAAGCAGCCAAGTGGACGACAGGCTCTCAACCCTGCAAGCAGAAAGGCCAGATGAAGAGCCCCTTCTGAAAGGGAGATGCTTCCAAGTTCAACTCTCTTTGCAAGCCGGTCATGCTGGTCTCGGCCAACCAAGAGCCGGAAGTATCCTGTTATATTCACGCCTCCTTTGCGATGACACTTGGCTTGTTAAAAACCTGGCCATGAATAATTCAGGGCTTTGAGCGCTGAATGCTGTTTTTCTCCCTTCGGCCTGGCTCCCCCTCCCTCCCCTTCCTATAAAACTGGGGTGTTCCCCAGGAATCCAGAGCAGCACCCTGTGCCTTGCCAGCACCCCAGCTGGGTCTAGGACCAAATTGGGTTTTGGGTTGCAAGAGTCTCCTATGCTGCTATAAAAGGTGAGAACTGGTAAGGAGGTTTTGGCATGGCTTGTGGCTCCACTCAGGTTCCATATTTAATTTCTTCCCCTGAATTAATTCCTGCAGGTGTCCAGCCTGGCCTCCTGTGATCAGGGCCCCTTCAGGTGCCAGGATTCAGTTCTTGTTCTCAGCTGCAGGAGGGCTGGAGAGGAAACCCAAAGCTGCCCCACCTATTCTGCTCTTGGCTGACCCCCCCCCCCCTTTGCAGGGTGCTGCTGCCCTCAAATGAATCTGCCTGCCAAGGGTCCCCCAGACCTTTTGGGGAAGATGAGATTCGGCCAGTTTTTGGGACAGTCTCGGGCTTCTGCAAACAAGCTAATGGGGCATCTGAGCAAGGAGCAGCCTTGGGGTCTGCGGAGGAGCAAGCTGTGGGTCAGAAATTTTGCTTGGTGCACAGGCTTGTGCAGGCAATCACATACTCCTCCAGTCACCCATTTTCTGCTTGCAGAGTTTAAACTTCCCCCTTGCTGCTGCACCTCCCCTTCCCTGCTAACTGGCAACAGCCATGGAAAAGGACCACCTGGCTCACCCTCCTGGCAGACACAAAGGTGATCCAGATGCCATTCTGTCAGGGAAGAGTCAGGCTTGCAATGCATTCCTTCCAGAATGCAGCCAGGGCAGGACCAATGCATGGCCTGAAGTGCCTTCTCTGAGATGAATGAACCACACCCTCTGGCTAAGTTTCTTCCCTTTGCAAAGAGACCCTCCCCTACCCACCCCCATGGCTCACTGGAGCAGACACTGCTGGAAATTCAATGGCAGGAAGGCATCGTCAGCAAGGCAGCTGCTGAGAGAGCCCCCCCCCCACCAGAGGGTAACTGAGGAATACCTGGCACACAGCCAGCTCTGCGGCCCCATTTGCCTCTCCCTCCCCAGGACAGATGAGCCTTTGTCCTCTTGCCACCTGCTCCAAAAGAAGCCGGCCTTTTGTCTCTGCCGGCGCAAGGCTGGGTGCCAGAGTGGAGTCTTAGGTTCCTGGTACCCAACAGCTGCTGCTCATCAGCTCTGCACATGCCCGTCTGGAGGGCTCTCTCTGCGGTGGGGGGTGTGTGTGTGTGGCTGCACACACTGCCAGCAGTCAGGAAATAGGTGGGCCCTGGGGCGGAGCAGGCAGGAATCTCCCAACAGAAGAGTGGGAGGGCAGCCCCTCTGCAATCCACACCCCCATCAGGAAGACCCTGATGAGGCCGGGGGAGGAGCTCCCTCCCCAAGAGTGGTGCTAGGAGCCTCCCTCCAGGTGGGTCCCCCTAGACAGGCAAGAGACCATGAATGAAGGTTCATCCTTCCTTGGTGGAGGCAACTGTGAGGCTGAGCAGGCCGGGCCTCTCTGTCCCAATGCCCTGTTTTGTCATTGCAGAGCTGACCCAGGAAGCCCCCAAACTGGAGGGGCAGACCCCCATCACCCTCTCCATGCATGGGCTGGTAGAAGAGCCCCGCAGCTCTCTGGCTGAGGAGGAAGGAGGGACCCCAATGCCCACCTCAGGGCTGTTGCAGGTGGCTGAGCGCCGGCGTAAGTACAGGGCTAGCCCTGGGGGAGGGGTGTGTGTGTGTGGCTTCATGAGGCTTCTAAAAAGGAAGCTCGAGAGAAAGATCTTGAGCTCCCACCCTCCCCATCTTTTCTCAGAACCCCTGAGCAGCGTTTCATCTCTCGAGGTGCATTTCGACCTGCTGGACCTCACGGAACTGACAGACATGTCTGACCAAGAGCTGGCCGAAGTCTTTGCAGATTCAGATGAGGAAAATGCAGCCCGAGAGCCCCCTGCTGGTAAGTAGCCCCTCCCAAAGTTGTGTCTGCGTGTTTTGACTGATTGCGGGGCATTCAGTGCCAAGCACCTCCTCTGCTGTGAGTGGCAGCTGAGACACTACTGGCACCAAGGCTTCCTTGCTTGTGCTTGGGGGTTGCCCCCCCCCCCCCATTGCCTTTGGCTCTGCTTGTTCCACTTGATCCTCCAGGGATCAAAATGATGGAAGGACTTTCCGCTCCCACCACAGTCAAGAGGTCACACATACCACTGAATGCAGCTGGGGGGGGGGGAGTTAAGCATGACCCCTGAAAGATGGCAACCAACTGCAGTTCTCCTCAGTTCAGGCAACTGGGTGAGCCCCACAATCTGGAATGCCCTTCCCTGTCCAAGTGAGCATAGACCAGCAGGCTCCCTGTGCTTTGGTTGGATGCTGGCTGAGCTCTCCTGGCCATGGCGGAGAGGTCACCTGGCCACGAGGTGGCAGCCAGCGCTGCATGAAACCTGCTTAATCTGGTGTGCACAGCTACGCACACATTGTGTCTCTTACACACAGATGCAGCCAGGCAGGCAAGTTGCATCATTAACTCCAGCTTGCAAAGGCGACCCTGATTCAGGGCCACAGAAGATCAAGGAACAGCTGGAGTAGGTTGGGGCCAGCAGACGGGCTCAATAGCTGCCTTGCCAGGCTTGCGCCCCCACCCTACGCTCTCTTCTGCCCCCTCCCCCAAGATAGTGTGATGTGCTGCTGCTGCAGCTAATATGCTGGGTTGCAGGTGGGGGTGGCCACGGCTGCCGCTGCTTCCTGGGGCAGAGATGAAAATCCACCTCCCTCGAGGTGGGAACAGGCTAAGCAGTTAAGGAAAAGCTCCCTAGCTGGAATCAGCCAGCAAGGGAGGAAGAAGTGGGGAGAGGATTGAGTGGGGGAGCTTCCTGTGGACAAGATGCTCAGAAATGATGTGTGTGTGCAAAAGTAGAGCTTCACTCCCTCTCGGGGAACCCTGTGCCCCTTTCTCCCCATGCAAACAGGCATCTCTCTGTAGATGGGGCTGAATGGGGAGCTGGAGCTGCTGAGCAGCCTTGATGAAACAGCCTCCATTTGGCGGAGGGGCCATTCTGGTCCACGGAGGAAAAGAGCTAAAGGGGACCCCCTCCCTCTCCTATTCCTGCACAGGACTGCATCCCCACTCAACCCCCAGAGCCGGCTACCTCCGCTCCCCCTCCTGGACAAGGACAAAAGCTGAACCGGGGCGTGAGAAGAAACATCTTGGCGATCTTGAGCTCCAAGCAGACCCTTTCCTGGCTGTGGAAAAGCCAAAGGAGGAGTAAGCAGGGAGAAGGCAGGAGCCCCACCCAGGTGCCAACCTTCACTCTTGCACGGTCATTCCTCCTACACAGCCGCAGCCGGGACGTTTGCAAACTGCGCCTCGTGCCAAGACCCCCCCTTCCCCCTCATTTAATTTGCCAATCTCCTTTCAGGCCCCATTCCCGCTGCTGGACCGTTTCCTGCAGGCACTTTGAACTTTCCACTGCTCTCTTTTCGGTTGGAGAAGGTAGACTGCTCTCCCAACCTTATTTGGAGGGGGGCTGGTGGCAAGAGCTGCCGAAGCCTGAAGGAGGGGCGGCCTCCTCTTCAGCCACGTGCCTTGATTGCTGCTGGGCTGAGCCAGGAAGCTCCTCTGCCAAGACAAGCTACCCATTATACCAAAGGAACAGAGGGGCAAACACGGCACCATTTCTGGGGCACTGAAACAGTGTGAATTCTGGAACTTTCTCTGCTCTAAGCACACATCGTTTCCAGCGGCCTTAACTCTTGCCCAGCACTCCACTGCTTTGCGCAAAGTGCACAGCACCAACGCAGCTGGCCCAACGTCAGCCAGGCTCGGGGATATCCCCCTGGAGCCGATGCCCACCCGTGTCATAGCAGTGTGCCTTCCTCAGCAGAAGAAACTTTTCTCGAGAGGAAGCCGGCCAGGGTGTGGCGTGGCATGGCTGGCAAGGCACACATTGCTGTTGTGGTTGCTCACCAACCTCCCTGGTGCTGGAGAGAGCTGAGCCAAGCAAGGTGAAGCAATGGGCTTCCAGAACCCACACCTGCGACCAGACCCTTTGGGATGAAGAGTGAGTGCGGCTCAGGCTGCTGGTGGACAGCAGAGAGCTTCCCTCATGGACAACAGCTCAAGAATCTCCCCTGTCCGGAGGGCCCCCGTGGAGCTGGAGGAGAGCCAGCCAGCAAGGCTCCCACATGAGTTGGCCTTCTCCCTTTAGTCACTGAACCTCCAAGGCATTCGTTAGTTCAGAGTTCACCAATTCGGAGTTCTTCACGACCTTCCCCATGTCCCCACAACAGTTCCATGTCCTCTGTAAGAAGAGTGGGATGCGGGCCAAGTGGCACTAGAGGGGCAGGCTCTGAGCACAGCACCTCTCCCCACCCTCTGGATGCATTTGGGCGTTTTGCCTGCTTGACTCAGAACAGGGCAAGAGTTTGCATTGCCAACTCAAGTCATTTACTTCAGCCAAGAAAACACCATACAATCTGATCTGCTATTAAACCCCACCTGCCAGGGAGTTCTGTGTTAGGAGGAGGTAGCTGTTCTCGGGACCACTAGCAAGAGGCCTTGGCTGGTGGACGCCACTGCTCTGCCGTCCCCTCCCAACCTTCCCTGGACTGTTGGACCAGTCCTTGTTCATTCAGGCAGTCCATGGTCTCTTCAGCAGTAACCGGCCCAGGAGAATGAGCCCTGAGTAAAGCAGCAGAGACAGGCTGGTTTCCTTCTCAACGCCACAAGGGACAGGCGGCCATCCTGTGTGGCCAGCCAAGATGCCTGCAATGCTTCCCTTTGCTTTTCCTTGGTAGAGCTGCTCTCCAGGGCCAAGAAAGGGGAGAGGCTCTGCAGATGAGACCTTCAAGTTCAGGGTTACTTGGGCTTGGAGAGACCCATCTGGCTCCTGGGCCACCTGTGTTATATCCAACATGGAGACAAAATCCTAGGCTCAGACTTGGTTGGGGGGTGGGGGGGTTTCCAAACCAGAAAAATAAAATTTTCCCCAGTTGACAGCAAGAGTAGCCTTCAGCTCTCCATCTCCTTTAGGGCCACACAGAGGGACTGAAGCAAACTTTTTCAATGCGAACGCCACAGGAGGGGTGGGGAGAAGCCACCCCTAGGAAAAATTTGATGTGGACTCCTGGAGAGCATCCAGGCAGGGATCCTCTTGGCACAAAAGGGCTTAGCTGGTCCTTTTGTGAGGGGCAACAGGAGATCCCAAGCCCCCATTCCCTGCTTGCTTTCTCGCCTCTGGGTTGGGCACTGGAGAGATAGGCTGATCTGCAGAGGGATGGCCAAGTAGGCCCTTTGGGCCAAGGTCCAATCAGCAGCCCTCAAAGCCCCCTGGCCCAGACCCAGGCGGGTGCCCTGCGAGGGTCCAAGTGTGAAGCGGCCACCTCCTCCCTCAAGGAGCAGCACAACAGCCCCCGTTGGCCTTGCAAGCTCTGCTGAATCCTGGCGTATGCTGCACTGGGGATGGGCACCTCAGTCTTCTCGACATTCCGGGCTGCATGTTGGGGTCAAGCACAGATAACATTGAGTACCAATTGTTGGCTTTTCCTCAGCTAGACAGTGTCATCCTCTTGTGCAGCAATGGAGCGAACCCCTTACAAGATGATACGGCTATCCTCTCCTGATTGTGTACAACTGTGCACCACGAAAGACAAGACATTTGATGTTGGCCCGATGATTAGGGCACCAAGGAAGCAAGCCCAAACGCACAAGGAAAGGGGCGCGTATTTGCATTCTAAACACTGAGGAGCACTTTCTTGTATCCCAGCATCAAGGAAACACTGGCTAAACTCCCAGGAGGAACCCAAGTTCTTCACAAGGGTAGCCAACTCCTGCTTTTTGCAAAGCAAGGTCCTCCTGGGATCTCAACCATCTCCACCCAACCAGTCTGGTGTCTTCGATATTTGGAACCTCTGTCTTTGTTGAGTTCCTTCCATGCTCTGTGTTCCTATCCCCCCCCCCCCCCCCCCCCCCCCCCCCCCCCCCCCATCTTTGGATTAAATTCTGTCCATACTTGTACAGTGCCCCTCTGCTACCTCTGATGTTCTGGTGATTAAAGTTGTTTCAAATGGTCTCTGTAGGGTTTTTGCTCCTCCTGATTCTTTTCAGGCAGTGGATCAGTGCATCATAGCAGGGAAGCATTTTCTGCTACTGATCAAGGTGACCTCCTAAGCTTCTAAGGTAGACGGAGCCATGCAAGTAAGGAAAATGATCTTGGTTTAAGGCAGCTTCTTTTACTCAACTTAAGAACCCACCCAGGCATTATAGGCAGAAAGCTTCAGGGCTGGGGGATCCCTGCGTTTTCCAGGCAGACCTCTGGGAAAACTCCCAGAGACTTGGGGGGAGGGGACCTTCCCTTCTGCAGCTTGGAGATGGGTGTGTGTGTGTATGATAAAGTAGCAGCCGCAGCACAGGAAAAGGCAGGGGACAAGCTTCCCCCATTTGGGCCTTAAAAACCCCCTCTGCATCAGACAGGCTGAGAGGGTGGGGGGAGCTCTGCCATTGCGGGATACCTGGAGTCTGAATGGAAATTGGGGCAATCTTCCTGCTGGCCTTGTCAAGCCCGGGAGCAGAATTCGGCCTGACATCCCGACTGCTACCTGTAGGAGTTTGGCTTAAAGCAAAGCCTGCCGCCTGGAAAGGATGCAGCTCCTCCTGCAGAGAAGCCTCCCCCGCGGGAGCCGCAAAAAGGAAAGCAAGGGATCACCGGGGTGGGTGGGTGGGAGTGGGGGTGTTCTTCCCAAGGGCTCCTGCTCCCCTCCCCCCCTCCGCCTGTTTCAGAGGGGATCCTCCAGGGGGAGCCGGGGGGGGGGGCGGACGGAAGGCGGGTGGAAACCGAGGCAGAGTCCGGAATTCCCAGGGCAGAAGCAGCAACCGCGGCTGTTCCTCACCCGGGGGGAGGGGAGCCTTGGGGTTCAGGGGGGTCTTGATGGGGGCGCGGGAGACGTTCAGGGGAGCCTCTCCCCACATCTCGCTTCTGATCCCACCGGCCGATCCGCTCCGGCCCTTTTGGCCTCCAAAGGGCCCCTGCGCGTCCTCCCACTCTCTGCCCGACACTGCCAGCCGACAGCCTCCGCCACCCTCAGGGCTGTGGCCGCTCCTCCTCCGGCGCCCGCGATGGGACGAACTGCGCAGGCGCCGGAGCAGCCCTCCCCAGAAGACGAGCGCCTCCGTGTCACTGGAAAAGCAGCCCGGCGGGCAGCCGAGCACGTGGCCTTCAGTTCCGCCTCCCACGTTGGAGCTGCTCCAACCTTGCCCTCTTCGTGAGCTTTTAACTAAGCTAGCCAGTGAGCTTTTGAGGCTGGCTAGCTCCCGTTAACGGGAGTTAGGAGCCATCCCTTCAGGGAGCAGCTGCCCTCCACCAAGCTGTGTCCCCTTTCCCTGGATTCTCCAAGCTGCTGAGAGGACGAAAGGGGATCATAGGCTTCATTCTTTTCCAGGGGCTGTTTTATTGGAGGCGGGGGAGGGGTTGGAGGGGCAAAATCAAGACAAACTTGTTCCTCGGTCCTTCTTTTTAGTGGAATATAAATATTGCCTCCAAGACCCCCCTTTTTTTTTCAGGAGATATCATGGACCAAGTGTCTACAAATTTCCTTTTTCTTCTGAACTAGGATAGATAACCTCCCAAAGTACTTCCAGGAATGTCTTCAAAACCTGGTGGGCCAAATGCAGGCCTCAGTCAGGATGTTCTCGTCTTCCTATATAACATGTCAATGTCAGAACCCGAAATGATCCAAATTTATGCAAGGGAAGAGGTGCCTCAAGTCATGATGGCCACCACCCATGACTTTGTTGAAAGAGTAGATGACGCAGTGAGAAGGCTACCTTTAGGCCAGGAGACTTAAATGGAAGATGCCCCCCCCCCTCGCCACATCCTCCCTTCTGGCTGTCAGAAGACACAAGAGTTGGAACTGTACCCAAAACTGGATTTTTTTGTTAACCACTTTTAGAGGATGAAATATAAAAATCTTTTTGTAGAGAAGAGAAACAACATCGAAAACAGCCTACAACCACAACAGACTTCAATATTTATCTTAGCTTTATTTAAAGTGATTTTAGTGCTTGTGATAAATTACTGTGGTATAAAGAGTCCCATAGTCTCTTTTCATGGCTGGCAGAGACTATTCTATGATACATCCAGTGCTGGCAATTGCCATAATTTTGGACTAAGGGGATGGGAAAGGAAAACCAAGTCTCTCCATCTCCAAGACAAATGCCTCCAGGTCAAAGGAACTTTCCAAATGCCACCATTTCTACAGCCTGCCCAGCTGCAGCCATTGTCTTCGCTGAACTATCATGGTCTGTAAGGAAGCCAAAACAGCTGGACTCCGTGCCAGCCAAGCAGGGATGATATTACCCAGTTACTGAGGGGAGGTGGCCACTATTTTCCATAAACTCCTCTGGCAGCCACTTCTCCACCTCTGCCAGTTGCAGCCAGGACTAAACTCCCTCAGATTCGGAAACTCAAGGAGAATCTTGACATCTGTCCAGAGGCAGAGAGGCAGCATCCTTCTCCAGCTTGGGCATGGCATTCCCACCTCACTCTCCTCTGGCAGGGTTCTTTCCTCACCAGTCTGAGCTCCCCTTCAGAAAGGACAAGTAAGTCACAGGCAAGCTGGGAACTCTGTGGTTCTGCTATGATCTCCTCCATTTCAGAGAAGTGACACTTAGGCTTGCAGCTCCATATTGTGCTCCCTGAGCAACGACTCTTTTCTGAGACTGAGTCGAGCACATTTGGGGCATGTTGTGGAGTTGTCGTAGAAGCAGTCCCTGGGAGAGGAAAGACAAAGGGCCTGTTAGCTTCCTTCTTCTGGAGCAGCCACCAGCCAGCTGGCTTCCACAGGCCATCTGTTGTTTAGCACTAGAGGAGGCAGGCAGAGGTGGTCACACTCACCTGTGGAAGACGGCCGAACAGTCCGTACACATTGAGGTGTGGCTGTCAAAGGGGAAGAGCACATCTCCCTCCTTGCAGAGCTCACACACAAAGCCCTTTGCTTGGCACCGCTGTGAAAAGGAAGAGGGGAAGCTGGTGAGTCACAGTGCCAATCCAAGCCCCTCCATGGATGTGCCCTTCCCACGACTACCAACCCTGTGCTGCCAAATACCTGCAACCCTCATATAGACAGACCTAGAAGTGGTGGGGGGAAGAATTTTCCAATACAAAATATTCTAGAGAAAAGGAAAATTAATAGAAGAAAATGGTAGAGCTCAACATGACAGAGATATTTTTTGAGTGTTTCTTGAAAAGCAAAAATCAGCAAGGCCAGAATCTTGCAAGGGTGATTGTGATGCACCTCCTCCTCTTACGCGCTGCTGAATCTGGGAGGCTCCACCTGAGCCTCTTCTTGATGTTACTTTATAGTTCTAGACTTAAAAACATGTTTTGGAGTCTTTTGCTAGGCAACAGCTCCTGCACGTTTCCACCAAGATCATCTTCCTTTCTTTCTACACCGCCTTATTTTTATTTTTACTCCACCCCTGCAGCAACTGGCAGCGAAGACAAGGCCTCTAAGGGCCTCCTTGCACCTCTCTACCAAAGCCTCTCTTGGGCTGCTCTTTCCCGCCCAGCCAGCCTTACCTCGCAGTCCAGTTTGATGTGCTTGGCAAAGAGCGTGTGGATCTCCGTCAGGGAGCAGCTGAGCCGCCCGGCGTTGATATCCATCAGGTCTTGCAGGGAGTACATCTCGTCATTCTCCACAAAGTGCTGCCGGTCTTGTAGCTGGAGGGAGGCGCAAGACTTTAGTTTGCCTGCCCAGGGGTGGGTGGGGGACAAGCGAAGAGGTGGGGAGGAGAGTGAAAGCTGAGAATGGGAAGGGAGTTCTCAGCCTTGGCCAGATGGTCTTTTCACGCCCTCTTCCACCTAGAAAAGTAAAGCCCCCAATCCAACTGCCCGCCTGCCCCATGCTTTGAAGAGGTCCACGACCCCTGGTTGGACAGCTGCTTCTCTGACCTGGAGCAGCAGCCGAGCTTCCATGGCCTCCTTGCAGGTGATGAAGTACGGCTTCATGAGCAGGATGTCCTGACGCAGTTTCTGAAAGAGGAGACCCGATCGAGAAGTGGTTGCTCAACCCACACTGTGGCTCCAGGTGAGAACCGCAGCTCAGGAGACGATGCTTTAGAATCCACGGAGGCGTTTTAGGCCCACTTCCAGCCCTTCCAATACTCACCCGGATCTCCACCAGCTCCTCAACGTAATTGAAGAGAAGAGGGTTGGTCTCCCGCAATTTGAGGACTGGCCGGGACACCATTAGCACCAAGTAGCGCATGCTACACCGAGAGACCTGAAAATCGCATTGGTCTCCTGAAGCAGATGGTAGCCCCGCACTGCAGGGAAGGTCTGCAACTAAGTAGCCCCGCAGGGCATCAGAGGGGATCCGGCCTGCCCCACTCCTGGATGAACGGAGAGCTCTGTGTGGGATGTGATCTGGGCAGGGCACTTCCTCTCTGCCTCCCTGGATGATGGGGCCCCATAGATAGTGTCCTTACTCATATAGTGAGGCGGACGGAAAGCCCCCAGTCCAAGGAAGACTGGCAAGACACATCTGCATTTCACCCAAGTGCAAGGCACAGGCTCTCCACCCAGGAAGGGGGTCCCTGCTTGGTTTGTCACCTGCTCGACAAAGCTTCTCTCATGTCATCACTCCTGATCTGCCCAGAGTCTAGGCAGCTCGTTTTCTCCAACCAGCTGCCCTCCAGTTTGGTCTGGACATATGGCCTCAGCTGGCTATCATGTCAGGGGATGATGGGAATTGTGGCTCAACACAACTGAAGGACACCAGCGTGTCCTTCAGACTGGTTCTCCTGGCCCACAGCCATGACATGGGCACATTTCATGCCCAACAGCAGGCTGTGTGGAAGGGCTCCTCAACTTCAGCTCTTTGATCCTTCCTAAAGCGGCTGCTCTCCTCATCTCCTCTGGGTGGGGGAAACGTCATCCTCCCCAAGCTCCGCTTACCTTGCGGGGCTCAAAGTCCCAGTTGTGGATGACCCTGGCGGGGATGACAGCTTGGTCATTCCAGTGGCAGCTGCTGCAGTAATAGAGGCCTGTGTAGTCACACTGCCGAGCCTCACCTGCGATCCCACCTATGGCAGAAAGAGCGGAAGTCAGGTGAACAGGGAGGCAGGGAGTCCTTGTGAAGCTGGGCAGGTCCCAGTCCCTGGGACAATAAAGAGCCACCTTATTATGGGGTCTCCACCTCCACGCCAGATAGTGCCCTCCAGATTGCTGGAGCGAGAGAGCGGGCCCAAAAGTGACATCTGCTGGCAAGACCCAAATGGCTGGAAATGGCCCTTCCTGAGCCTTTTGCTTCAGAAGAGCCTAGACTGAAGCGAGGCCTCCTGGCGAGCAAAGCAGGAGCTCCACCCGGGGCAGCTTCCGATTCAGTCCCCCTCCTCCTTGCTTACGGAGAGAGATGGGTGCCCGGCACTCGGCACAGCGGTAGTCCTGGCTGTCCAGGCCCGTCTCAGGGCAAATGCTCAGCTCGTACTCGGCCTGGTGGCTGACCTTGGAGCGGACGCATGGCTTGGTGATGAGGTCCAGGCATTTGCTATGGCAGCGATAGGAGCAGCCTGGGAGGAGGGAGAAGGAAGCACCAGGCTGACCCGAGCCCAGTGCCCAGCCCGTGGGAAGAAGGCCAGTACTCATCCTTGCCAGAACCAGGCTCCGTAGCAAGGCAGCGAGGGATGGGGGGAATGCTCACCCATGCAGGTGTACCAGGTCTGGATCAGCCCCCAGATGACGGTGCTGCACTTGTCACAGGTCTGCTTCACTCCCTTGCTCTTCTCCTTGTAGAAGCGATGCTCCAGGATCACCCGGATGTTGGGCTCATCCTCACTGGGGTCCTGGGGGGGGGCGCAGGGGGCTTACAATCCTTTGGCTCTCTGAGCCAAAAGCCCCCTCCCCAACCCCCAGAATCCTGGCAAGGGGCTGGGGCCATTCAGCTGAGGGGAGAGGAAGCCCTGCCCTCTTCTTGGAGTGCTGCAAATCCTCCCAAGAATCCAGATGTTTGGGAACCTTTGATGGAGCAATCGCAGCCCACCACCCACCCTCGGGCTGCAGCTGAGGACTGTTCCGCACCTTCAGCTCCTGGAGCCGCAGCCGCAGGTGGATGAGCCGCACCACGGCGTCCTTCTGCTTCTCGGAGTTATCTGGCAGCTCCAGGATCCTCTGCTTCCAGTCTTCGATGGCCTGCCGCAGCTGCTCCACATCCGAGGCCAGGAACAGGCCCTGCAAGAGAAGAGTCGCCGCCCGCGGAGGGGCATCCAGCCTGTGTTGACAGCTCCTGGGCTGCAGATGTTTCCCAATATCTCCTCTCCCACCCACCCCAAAAGGCTGCCTTCTTACCACTGGGCGTGAGAAATGGTCCTCGGCCAAGCCCAGGTCCATGGTGCGCTCTGAGCAAGGGAACACTGGCTCCTCCAGAGACAATCCCAGATTCACGTCTACATGGGGTGTGGGGGGAGGAGAGAAAAGCAGCCTAGCCTTCAGGCAAGCCTGCTCAACACGCAGAGCATTGCCAGGCGAGTTCTGCCTCAGACAGAAGAACGGAGAGTCCCGCGATCTTTGTCCACCTGGGCTCCATGTGCCTGGTCTGCTAGAGCCAAAGGTCACCGCTCTCTTCTTTCTGAAGCCTGAAGTCCTCCAGCCTTGGCAAAACTAGCAGCTCTGATCGGAACCTCACATCCCAAGGCCAGTCCCAGTGGACAGAACCAATTCAAGGGCAGGAAGAGGTGTCATGTTGGAAAACAGGAGGGCCCATTTCTCTACTTGGCCCGTGGCAAAGGCCTCGCCCTGAGCGCAAGCGGGACAGCAGCCATCTGGGGCTCCGCTTCAGAAATTAAGGTTGCCATGGCAGCTTTGGGATTTTCAGGAAGAGCCGATCTCCTGTCCCAGTAGCTGGATACTGACTTGGAGCCACCCCCAAGGCTGACGTTGATGGGGAACCCTTGGCCAGGGAAATCCTGCCCTCAGGTTTCCAAGGGGTATTGACCCAGTCTTTAGGGAAAAGGAAGGAAAATCCTCCTGGATCCAGACTAGATCCAGTGCTGCCAAGTCCTTCCCAGGGAGAAAGCGAGGAAGGGGAGAGCTCACCTTTCTGAGGAAAGCCCTCTCCAGCCCCGGCCGTCTTCTGCTCCTGCCGATTCTGCAGCGGGGCCTTGTCGAATGGGTTGAGGTGGCCCTGCCGGAAACGGGCCAGCTTCTCATCATATTCCATAGCAGTCCAACCTGCTGGGAGCCAAGGCCAGGGGGAAGAGCCTGAGCCACCATCAGAGCATGCCCCACCCGGGGCCGGGGTGTCAGCCTACCAAAAGCTACTGGAGTGTTTCCCGTGCAGTTTTAGCTTCCCAGCAGCTCCGCCCAGCCTCTCAAGCCTTGTTGACATCCTGAGAGGTAGAAAAGCCGGTTCCGCCAGCTCAGATGGCCCCCATGTGCTTTGCAGAGTCATGAACACACCTGGCCGGATAGTTGAGAGCACTTTCTGGAGCAACACGGTTGCTGCCAGTCATGTCCTAGGAACGAGCAAAATTCCAGAAAGAAACCTTGCACAAAAACAGCCAAGCTCAGAGAGTACCAAGGACTCCGAATCCTCCCTCCTCCTCCTCCTGATCTATCAGGATCACTTCTATAGCTCAGAGCTATTGGCAGTTTGGGGTGCAGAATCTGCGAACCCCAATTTCAGTGTCCTGTGATCTTCAACTTTGGGAACTCTAGCAGTGCAAAGTCACAGCCTCCCTCCAGGCAAAGAACACTGAGGTTATTTGCACAACTACCAAGGCGGATTTAGGGAGCTGCAGGCTGAGGGCAGGCAAAAAGGGGAAGGGAGCTAAATGGGTCTAGCCAACACAGCATGAAGGTGTCCCTGAACAGCACAAGAGACAGAGAAAAAGAGGGGGAGGAGCTATGCTCCTGTGATGCTCACCCCATTGCTCTCTCTATGGGGGGTGGGGTGTCTGAGAAAGGACTCCAACCCACCACAGTTCCTAATTCTTGGTATTTGATTCTTTTGTTCTGCCTCATTTCTTCAAGGAGGTTTTAAAATGACATCATCCAGAGCATCCCTGCTTTGCTGAGCCCATCAGCTGGGTGGATCCTTACCCAGAAAGTCTGCCTGATGATGATGATGGTGGTGGTGGTGGTGGTGGTGGTGGTGTAGCTTTTATCACACACCCCCAGGGGTGGGGGGGGGAGGGCAGTAGCACCAAAGGCCCTGCTGTTTCCACCGAGTGTCTGCTGAATAACTTTTCAGGGAGCCACTGTCAGCTCAGCATGAATCTGAGTTTTTAAAGATCATGCTCCAAGAATGCCATAAAAGTGAATTAGAATTAAACGTGAAAAATGTTTTCCTGAAACTCTTGAATTTGGTATAAAATCACCATTCGGAGAGCCCGGGAGTTAAAACCGTTCAAAATAATGAGGCTAAGTCTGAATCGCTCCTGAATAAATGCTGATCTCTGAACCGTGGCTGTTGGTTTAACTGGCCGTAAGGAGAAGCCCTAAGCCCCCGGCTAGGTTCACATATCACACAAAGGCAAAACCAAAGCGACCCTCTAAGGCTCAGCGGCCGGCACGTCTTTCCAGAGCCCCGGGAGGAGCCCCTCCTCATCCTGGCCTGGAGACCCGAAGGCTTTCGGGCGATACGTCAGCCTGCTCCCGCTGCAGCCAAACAAGGGCCCAGAGACAGAGGCTGCCCCCCACAACAGGCCCCTCGCGGACCCCACGGAGGCAGCGCAAGCAGGCGACTGGCGAGGGGACCAGCTCAGGGAAAGCGCCCGACGCCCGCCTGCATTTCGCTCCGCTCCTCGGTGCTTGCGGCGGCTTAGCCACTGGGACGCACCGACTGCGGCCAACCGGAGGCCGGCGGTTGTCGTCTCCCCCCCCGAAGGCAGCCCGTGGCGGGCACGGGATGGGCCGCCGCCGCCGCCCTCGCCCCCTCCGTGCCCGCGGCCGATCGCTGCCAGTGCCGGGAGCCCCGCCACAAAAGGGACGAGGCCGCCTGACCGGGCGGGGCAGCTGCTCTTACCTGCGCGCCCATGGGGAGGGGCCCGGCCCGGCCCGGTCGGCTGGCCCGGACGCGCCGCTTCCTCCGCTCGCTACATTGTAGCCCGCCCGCCCGCTCGCTCAGTCCAGCGCGCCCGGAGCGCCCGCGCCGCCCGCTGCTGCCCCCGCGCGGTCGGAGGAACGCGGCCCATCGCCGGACCCCGCGCGCCGCCTCTCCCGCCCCCCTCCCCCGGCCGCCTGGACGGCAGCGCGAAAGGCGTTCCGGGTGTGGGGGAGAGTTCCGGGGGCTTCGCGCGGTCTCTTCTGCTTCCACGCTCGCCTTCACCTCCGCCCGCCTTTCCGGGTATTATAAGGCCTAAGGCGGCGTCGAACCCGGGGAAAAGCTGGGCGTGAGAAACCAGGCGGCCTGGCGCCCGGAGCCCCCCCCCTTTCCCGGGAGCGCCGTCCCGCCCGCCCACCGGCCCCTTGTGGGGGGCACAGCTCAGGGGACTCTAATGGCTCACTGGCGGGAGGGGCTGAGAGAACTGGGGGCACAATCCCCACCCTGGTTCCTTATCCAGGGCCCACAGCTGAGGGCAAGGCTGGGCCCCCAGGGACACCCCCCCCGCCGATGAAGGGGAAGCCCCCCCCCTTTCCCTGCACAGGAGGGGCCTGTCGCAATGGCCCTGAGTGGCACATCGGAGCCAAGAAGTCAGTAAGCCATCAATGGCTGCTCCTGAGGGGTGAATCTCATAGCTTTGGTGTCCTGGTGGCCAAGCTGGTAGCCGCCTTTGACTCCTACTCCAGAGCAGTGCCTGCTTGGCTCGAAGTTGGGATCTCCAAGGACTGACGGCCACTGTCCTCCTCCTCTACCTATCCCTCCCTAGTCCATGGTCTGGAATTAAGGAAAAGCTCCATTGAGTTTGTTTTCTCAGGAAAATGTTCTAGTTGAAGCATAACCATCATCCATTCATTCATTTGAACAAAATTGCGAGTCCGGCTCAAAGAAGAAATGAGGTGGAATTGCCTTCGTTGCAGGGACTTTCCAAGCATTTCCTTGGTTCCTGGTTAATATGCGTGTTCTTGACGGGGGTACAGCTGCCTCTTTGAAAACAGGCTGGCAGTGGCACGAGCGGGCATTGCAAGGGCCTGCAGTAAACACACAGACACACCCTTTGCTATCAGTTCAAAAGCGGGGTTGGGTCAACTCATGCGGGGGAGGGAGGAGTGTGGTAGTGTTACTTTTATGGCTTCAGCAAGGAGCTCCTCTGACTAAATGACTTTTCCTTTGTTTTCATTCAGGCAAGGCCTAGAGTCTGGGGTTCTTGGTCGAGAAAGTCTTTGCAGAGAGTAGGGGGGAGTTGTGACCACACAACTTAAGCCCCACCTCTTTTTTTAATGTGTGTGCATTTCTTGCAAGTGCCATCTTCACTCTTTTGGCCCCACTCCAAGGAACCTATGCTGCAGTCATGCCCCCCTCCCCCCCCCCAGCCAAACCACAAGGAAAATAGTTGGATACCGATGTTAGTGGTGTGCATTAGGGTCCCCATGGGAAGAAGTGGGACATCAGCTCTACTTGGCCAAAGGGAGGGAAGGAAGGAGGAAGGCAGGGGCCTGCTGGGCATTTTGCCAAGAGCCCAGGTGGTGCTCAGCCCACTTCCTGCCTCCCTAAATTAAGACAGGCCAGAAAGAAAGACTTGCACCCAGAAACTTCTCCGTCCTTTCCTGAAACAGAGTCCCACGGGCCAAGGCGGAATGCACCTCAGTGTTTTAAGGACAGCCCTGAGAAATATTTTTTCTGCAGCCATGAGCAGACAGGGCTCTTTATTCTTTCTGGGAGTAGCTTCTCTGAACACCGGGAGCACCCCCCCGGTCGCTGCTTCTTGTCTGTCAACTTTTCTGGGCTCAGTGGACCTGGGAAAGGCACCTCCTTGTGTTTCTGAGAGTGAAAAATGGGAAAGGGCCAGCACAGAGCCCATCCCCACCCCCCTGCCCAAGCTCACAGGCTGCAGCAAAGGGAGGCAGAGAATGGCTTTTGTGCCCACCCAGCTGAGCCTGGGAAGAGCTTCTGGGCACAGTGCTGCCGTCTCCCTGGCAGCAGAACTGAATGAACCTCAAAGGGCCCAGGAAAGAAGGCGAGACCTTGTGCAGATGCGGCCCCTTCTGAGTAGCGGGACACGTCTAAAATGAAGGCCATTGAAAACACGGCAGCTGCTGCTAGATGTGGCACAGATGTCCCAAGAGGACCGAGGCAGTTGCAGGCGGGGCGACCCAGGCACGTATCTCAGGCTTCTTGTACTTATTCAGCCAGGGATGCTGCCACTAACCCTTTTGACCTCCCGCCATTGTGCTTTGGCCGGCCCAGCAGAGGCAAAGACCGTGATCCCTTTGTCCTTCATGCAGATCCATCTGGCCGTGACCACCTGATCCCTCTGGCTTGTCTCCAGGATCTGTCAGGCAGCCCTTCTAGCCAGCTCCGCAAGCAAACCTAAGGATGGCCCTGCAGGGAATAGCCTGCAACAGTCCAGCACCTTCTTGCTTGTGGCCACAAGCAAAACCCACCCAAAGAGGGACCAAAGGAATGGGGGCATCTCATACTTCCATATTTGCTGACCCAGCCACCCAACCTCCACGTGGGAGAAAGCAGACAGCCCACAAGCTGAACAGCAACAAATTTATTAAGTATTCCAAAACATAAAAATAGACACAGACCAGTAAAAAGTAAAGAACAGGATCCTTGGATTTATCAAAGTGACTAACTTTGGGACTTGCACTAACTCAAAAAACTGGAGATTGGGGAGCAGGAAGAAAAGATGGTCAAATACTGAATTTTTAAGTTTTGGAACGCTTGAATCAGAAGTAACTAGAAGCTGGTTGTCTAAAACTCGTCAGATGGGAAAGTGGGCAGATGAAGATGAGCCACAGGGTGGTGCCAAGGGCAGCTTCTTTCCAGGGAGGGTGGGGGGTGGCTCCCAGCCAGGCCCTCACTTGGCACCCTGGGCTTCAGATTCTTCCTCATCGTCTTCATACATCTCCCCTTCCTCTTCAGCAGTGGCATCTTGGTACTGCTGGTACTCAGAGACCAGGTCGTTCATGTTGCTCTCGGCCTCCGTGAACTCCATCTCATCCATGCCCTCCCCCGTGTACCAATGGAGGAAGGCTTTGCGCCGGAACATGGCCGTGAACTGCTCTGAGATGCGCTTGAAGAGCTCCTGGATGGCGGTGCTGTTGCCAATGAAGGTAGAGGACATCTTCAGGCCACGGGGCGGGATGTCACATACGGCTACCTTGACGTTGTTGGGAATCCATTCCACAAAGTAGCTGCTGTTCTTGCTCTGAATGGCGAGCATCTGCTCGTCCACCTCCTTCATGGACATGCGTCCTCTGAAGACTGTGGCCACAGTGAGGTAGCGACCATGGCGGGGATCGCAGGCAGCCATCATGTTCTTGGCATCAAACATCTGTTGTGTGAGCTCAGGCACAGTTAGGGCTCGATACTGTTGGCTCCCGCGGGCCGTCAGGGGAGCGAAGCCGGGCATGAAGAAGTGGAGGCGAGGGAAGGGAACCATGTTGACTGCCAGTTTGCGCAGATCTGCATTGAGCTGCCCTGGGAATCTCAGAGAGGTGGTCACACCACTCATGGTGGCAGAAACCAGGTGGTTGAGGTCTCCATAGGTTGGGGTAGCCAACTTGAGGGTCCGGAAGCAGATGTCGTAGAGGGCTTCGTTGTCGATACAGTAGGTCTCATCTGTGTTTTCCACCAGCTGGTGGATAGACAGGGTGGCATTGTAAGGCTCTACCACAGTGTCAGATACTTTGGGGGAAGGCACCACACTGAAAGTGTTCATGATCCGGTCTGGGTATTCTTCACGGACTTTGCTAATAAGGAGGGTCCCCATGCCAGATCCTGTGCCCCCACCGAGGGAGTGAGTGAGCTGGAAGCCTTGCAGGCAGTCGCAGTTTTCACATTCCTTTCTCACCACATCCAGGACGGAATCCACCAGCTCGGCACCTTCTGTGTAGTGCCCCTTAGCCCAGTTGTTCCCTGCACCACTTTGACCTGTGAAGGAAGAATTGAGATATATGTTTGATGGGTAACCAGCCTACATTTTTCCTTGCCTAAAAATACTTGATTCTGCCTCAGAAACCAAGAAGGCCTTGAAGAACAATCCTAGTCTGGGATGGAGCTCATTGCCTTTGGCCTAGCTGGTTCCCCTTCAGAATCACCAACCCCACCAGGGCCTTTCCATTCCTCCTGACCCACAGATGCAATTCCACCAATCCGAAAGATAAGCTGTGCCATCTCCAGGGTGTAGAACTGGGTGCTAGGTTAAGGAGGGAGGGAGGGAGATCTGAGCAAGAGGAGCACAGAGAAGGACAATACCAAAGATGAAGTTGTCTGGTCTGAAGAGGTGTCCAAAAGCGCCTGAGCGAACACTGTCCATGGTGCCAGGTTCCAGGTCCACCAGGATGGCTCTAGGGACATATTTGTGAGCTGGAAAGACAAAGAATGTTTTCCCTTGAATGGACTAACCTAGATGGTTCATTGACCAAACAGGCACTTGCATTTATTCAACACAGTTCCGCCCTCCACTCCCGAGTGATCTATAAAGTACAGAGCATGGTCCCTCCATGTGTGCTTCATGCTGGCAGACAATCAGCATGACTTCCTTTGCCAAGAGTCGCATCAAAAACCCTGCACACGAGGGCTCAAAACATCTCATGCTCCTTACCACCCCTTTATGCCTCCTTCTACTGACAGTGCTATGCTCAAAAGGTGCATGGCCAAATGACCTCCCTCCTAGGTTTGGGAACCCATGAACTACATCCTTGTTCTCAATGCCAGCACTGTGTGGGCTAGATAAAAATGATTGTGAGGCCATCTTTATTCAAACTTCATTTTCTCCCTGGTAGCATTAAAAGTGCCTGAGGGAAAGACCTGTATGTCAAATGGGATGGTTGGTCTGGGTTATTTCCAAGAAAGGACCAGAGGGAAATTCTTGGTGTCAGAAATAAGTGGTTAAGTACGGAGAAGAGCTTACAGGAGGCTTCATTGTAGTACACACTGATCCTTTCCAGCTGCAGATCAGAGTCCCCGACATAGTTCCCACTGGGGTCTATCCCATGCTCATCACTGATCACCTCCCAAAACTGAGAAAAGAACAAGAGATTAGAAAAAAACGAGACACATGGTTCTGATATCTTCAGCAAATAAGAATTGGAATCAGAGCACTACTAGAAGATTTATTCTGCTGTTATACTTTGAGAAAACATTCCAAGTTGTTTCTCTTCTGCCCTCCTTTTGCCAAAAAATTCAATTGGCAACCTTTCCCCCACAAAACTCAGAAGATTTTGCCCAATCAGCTAAGTCAACGACGCCTTTCCTAGGAGGCATGTATGCTAGTCAAGGGACCTGACCATGGTGCTGAAACGACCCCTTCTCCTGGCATACATGGGGTGGGGAGGGTTTATCCTCACATCCCAGCCACATTCCCAGAGAGGGAAGCTTAATTTCCATGGGGCTTCTCTCAGCTCCCAATGTACTTAACTGTAAAGGCACATCTGGCCGCAGTCCGAAAGCCAATTAGGTTACAAGAACAAGCTGAAAAAGGAACACGGCATTTTGCCCTTGAAATCAGATCCAGGAGAGCAGATCCATTTCTGCAGACTAATCCAATTGAGAGATAAAGCGCTCAACTTCTGGGTATTGGTGCAAATACACTGGGATCAACAGTCAGATGCGGACTGCAGCAAGAGCGTCACACGTTCCCCAGAGAGCCTTGAAGGGCAACAGCTCAACAGGATCAGGTTTCTAACACTTGGAACAAAGGCTCCATCTTGTAAACAAGGGCTAAGCAGCAGTTCCCACAGGTGACAGCCGCAGCTTCTTTGGATGGAATTGTTATTGATTTAAGGATTCTGCTCTTCCATTGTGGAATGAGGATGATCAAAGTGGAGGAGACGGCACCATCTTTAAGTGATTTGTGGATCAGGGAAGCATCCCCAGCAGATGGAGCTGCGATTGCTAGAGAGCCCTTCCTCACCGGCAAGGTCAGGAGCAGTGTGAGCGTCTACACAACAGGACTGCATTCCCTGTAGACGTAGCATTGTACAAGAATGGGAAACTTCAGATCCACAAAGAGTCTTTTTTTAAAGTAACAGAACTGTCTAAACTGTCTTTTGTCTTTAGCCAGGGAGCCAAGAACCTCAGCTAGAGTGGAGGACCTGCCTTTTTGTGAACTGGCCTGCTGCCTTAGCAGAGAAATGGCATCTGATCTGGGCTGTGGAAGCCTAGCTGAACCCCTGGCTCAGCCTAGATCACAGACGGAGATATCCCAGAGGGATCGGGTGTGTCAGCTGAGGCCCAAGTGAGGGAGGCAGGTCAACCTGGCGGACCTGGGTGGCCTTCATAGAGTTGTAAGATACGTTAAATGAAGAGCCAGTTGCATAATAGGAATAAGTGGAACTAGTTGCCCTTGAGGAAATCAGAACCTCTTCTGTGTCATGCAACAAAACTCCTGTCCTGGGACTACACTGATGTGGGACTCTGGCCATATGTCAAAACTGATCCTCAAAAACTCCTCTTAAATCTCCTTCCTGGGGACTGGGAAGGCCATTTCTCAGTTCTGCATTCTCACTTACAGGATCTGTGGGTTGCAATGGGTTATTCATCATAACTAGCATATGCATGAGGCTGGCTTAAATAGCCCACGTGGGGGAAACCTGCCCCCCCCAGCATTACTTTTCATGACAGGCTACCTGTCATCCTGGGGCATCTCATGGAGGGGAGGGGATATAAAGATTATGCAACCTGGGTAATTTAAAGGGTATCCCATGTAATTTGTTTGCAGTGAAGCTTAGTTCAGAATTCGATAGGATCTCAGATTGAAGACTGGTATTCCATGAGATATTTCTCCCTCACTGAAGGTGGTGATATAAAATAATAATGTGTACATAATAATAATGCTGCTTTTAAAAAGGTTTCTTTGTTGTGGCGCAAGATTTCCTTGCTGCCGAGCTGGGACAAAGCCCCCCATATCCCAGAACAGCTCATTGGAAGACTTGAGCTGCTTTGTCAGAAACCAAACCTAGGGGTGGGGAAGGGGGAGCTCATTATTCATGGAGGCTCTCGGCTGTGTGGGGCGGGCCCCTCTCCACCAGGAGAAAGGCAGGCTGTCCTTCCCCAAAGGAGGGTGGGTGGGAGGGCGGCCCCCAGGCTCAGCTGCCAAAGTGCTCTGGAGGGTGATTTGATTTCAGGCTGCTGTGCTCCTCCACCCACGGGGATAGGCAGAGCCTTAAGTGGTGAGGTCTCCCTGCAGGGAGTTGGCCTTCTTTTTATTCAAAGCAGGCACAAGGGGGGGGGTGTGTGTTAGAGAAGGGGACTGGAGGGATGATTAGCTAGCTTTGTGGCACTGAGTCATGGCAGCTGGAGTCTCACCCTCTGCAAAGCCTCAGCTGCCCTGCCTTCTCTTGGCAGAGCCTTCTTGGAATCCATTCACGCTCTGCCCAGAGGAAACCCCTTCCTCCCACCAGCCCACCCTGTCCCCAAGTCTATCATGGCAGTGCTGGTCCTTTCAAGCAGTAGGTTCCCATTGGTGTCTCCAGCTCTTTGTCTGCTGTCCAGACACCTGCTGCCCCGGAGTCTTTGGAGTGGGAAGGGGCTTCAGGGGACGGGGAGTTCCTGCCTCCAGTCAGCGTTGCCTGCCAAGCTGGGAAAATCCTTGAAGGACTCTCCTTCCCCACCCCCCATTTCGCAGCTCTGGGGACTGAGACGGAAGACAAAGTGGCCCAGCAGCCTTCATTCCGGCTAAGGAGAGAAAGGGAGACGCCCCTCTTCGGAAGATCGGAGGGGCGAGAGAGACAGAGAGGTTCTGGGAAATTGGTGGCAGGGGAGCCGGGAGCCGGTGGGGCAAGGTACCCCTCAGCTTCTGGCCTCGCCAAGGTCACGGTGACCAGCACCGTCTTTGTTCCGGGGATCCGGGGGTCTTTCAGCTGCCGAATGAGACCCCTCCCCGCTTTGTCTTTGAGAGGCAGGGGGAGGGGGAGTCCCGCTTCGGCCACCCTTCGGCTCACGCCCTCCACCCCGGGCATCGCCCCAAGAAGCCAGGCCACGAGCAGCCGCGTCTTGCCAAGCCAGGGAAGCCCTCCCGCACAACGGGCCCGGGCCAGAGAGCGGTGCAGGCGCCTCTTGCGCACCTTACCCGCCGGGTCCCGCCCCCTTTACCTTGGCTCCGATCTGGTTGCCGCACTGGCCCGCCTGGATGTGCACGATCTCTCTCATGCTGCACCGACGGCGGGGCTGCTGCGACGGCGGCGACGGCGGGCTGGAGGGCGGCGGGCAGCGGCAGGAGCGGTGGGCGCGGAGCGATTGGAGGAGGCGGCCCGGCTCTGCCGGCGGGTTTTATCAGGGGCGCCTGCTGCACCCGGGCTGGGCGCTGACGTCACCGCGGACGCCTCGGCCAATCCGGAGGCGCCGCTGCAAAATACTGCACCGGCTGCAGCATCAGGACCAGGCGTGTTTGCGGGAGGCGAAGAGGCGGCGCTGGATTTGGCCCCCGGGGATCGGGCGCTTCGCCTCCTCCATATGTGTTACGCAGCGAGGCTCTGCTGGAGAGGAGCGCTTCTGAGCGTGTGCGGAGGGCTTCCTCCTTATACGCGGCCTTCAGGCCCGCACCTTCCCCCCTCGTTGCGAGAACAAGTCGGGATTGCAACTGAACTTCGTGTCCGCCCGGTGTTTCAATCCTGAGACTGGGGAGGGTCGCTTTCATTATGCACTTTTTGTGAGCTGCAGCCGAGCCGACAGGCTTCCTCCGGGGTGACTCCAGCGCTTGGCCCGCGGCCGACCACTTCCCAGCCCCGGGGTCAGGCCGGCGCGCGCAGGGAGGCCCGGGGACGGGGGCTTTGGTCCTAAGAAGAGCCGCCTTTAAAAGGGGGAGGGGCGGAGAGGCGGAGGACAAAGGGCCGCTTCGCTTGCCTGTAAGCGAGCTGCCGCAGCCCACCTTGGGCGGCTCCCGCCCTTTGTTCAGGCGCCCGCATCCCAAAGAAGCAGGGCCGGGAAGCCAGCCCCCGCCCGCTTCTCCGGAGGGGGGCAGAGGGGGGGGACACGGCCCTCCTCTCCTTTGTGTCTGCACCGCGGCTCCCCTGCGGGAGGGGAACAAAGCCTGGCGTGCCGACCCCGACCCCCGGCCCCGGCTCAGGAGGCGGGGGAGGCGGCGTTTGGGCCGGGCTGGAGGGGCTGCGCTCCCCCTCCCTCTGAGCAGAAACCCCGTCCTCGCCGCTCCTGAGCATCTACGAGGCAGTGGGAGCCGCCCTTCCCCTCGTTTGCCCGGCGGCCTCGGCGGACGCTCTGGGCGCTGCTGCTACCGGGCGCGATTCCAGCCGGAAGCCTCAGAAAGGCCGGTCTTTCCGCGCGTGCTCCTCCCACGCCTCTCGCCGGCGAGCTCCGCCGCTCAAACGCCGAGGCCCGGCGTGAACCCCGCGCTTCCCTCCTCGGCATCTTGATGAGCTCTGGAGATCTGACCGGCAGCTAGGACGGCCCCAGGCTCTGTAGCTGCTTCCCGGCCCGCCTGGCCGCCCACCCGGACCCGCTCACTGGCTAGCTGAAAAATGCGGGGGGGATCTCCCCTTCAGTTGTATCTCAACGCCCCATCCCCCCCCCCCGCTTCCTGGTAAGATGGGAGGGCAACGATGGCTTAGAAGGTGGGAGGGGAAGGAAGGAGGGGAAAGAAGAGTGGAAAGGTCTGGAAAAAAGTTGAGAATTTGAGTGGCACACTCACTGGCATCAGATGGCAATGAACAGGGGTGCCCACAGGGCATGTTCTAAGGTGGAGTCATTGAAACTCCACCCTTTTTTAGGTGTGACATTCTCTTGTGGCTGCCATCTTGACTTTTTTGACCATCCTGGGTAGAACCATTTGATGTTCTTCTTTGTCAGTCTCCTAGTGCAGATGCCTTCAGCTGGAGCAACCACCCAGTTCCTCCTAAACCCACTCTATGCAACTGCAAGGCAGCTCTTTCTTGGACCCAGATTCCACCCCGCCCCCAAACCACTAGTCAACAATTGCAAGCCCTTTTATCTCCTGCAAGAATTATATTTTGGGTAGGAGAAATAGAACCCCAATGGGTGTGTAGAAGATGGGCCTCATTCCCTGGATCCATCCATCCATCCATCCATCCCATCCACCCACCAATGCCCTTGTTCCCTCTGCAGAGTTGCAGGTGAAACCCACCCCCTTAGATTCCCTGCCCCTTCAGTCGGGATCCGGTGGCTGAGTCCACCCATGGCATGCCGGAGACAGACCAACTGCTTCTTTTGTTGTCCCTTGGAGAGCAGCCCCCCCTGCCCCCCACTTCACAAGAAGGGACATATCTATCAGCTGACCTATCAAGCTAACTTCCTGAGTGGATTGACGTCTGCAAGAGTAGCCTTGTCAATGAGCCAAGAAGGATTTTAAATATGCTTTTTAGAAACATGATGCTAAAAAAGATTGGTACCTCTATAAGGGGCTTGCAAGGAATTTACACTGAAATCCCACCCAGCTGACACAAATGTGTTAATATTGCAAAGAGTGATGCAGATCAGAGGTCCCAATTCTCACTTTGATCCCAAACTCTTGTGACCATCATGCTTCATTGACATTTGCCTTCCCTCCCCCGATGCCCTTCGTGCCACCCAATCTGATTCAGGCACCTTTCATCCTTAAAGGGCGGGCAGCTGCCACCGATGAGGAAGGAGAGAGGCACCTGCAAAACCTAAAGGAAGGAAGTGCATTGATCTGTCAAAAAATATCCTGGAGCACCTGAAATTCAAACTTTAGTTTTTAGCACAAAGCAACAACCATCTGTACAAAAAGGTATTTGCATTCAAACTGCTAGTGAAGAGTATAAATCCAGCCCAAGAAAAAAGTGGAATTGAGTGGCTGCTGGATAATTTTCTTATTCTCCGAGTTCTCTAGTGCAGCCTCTTACAGCCTTGATCACTCCCCTAGGATTGCAGAAGAGAGACAGGCATGAATCCGACTCTCAGCAAACGATCCCACAGTCCAGGGTGAGAAATGTCCTGGGCTGCCTTCACTGGGACCCCCCTGGCTCTGTGCCCCCAGTTTTAAAGCAGGATTTGACCTGGGGAGGGGGGAGGGCTAGTCCTTTGTCCTCTGCCAGTTGGAACTAAGCAGAACCCATGGGAATCGCAAGAGGCTATTTGCTGGGAACAACACTGGGAGGCAGCCACTGACACAAGACACCCATTATGGCAGATTACGGCAATGGCGACTCTTTCCAAGCCCAGCCTGTGGCCATCCAATAAGCACCCAGCTGGCTACAAGAGGGAGAGAAGAGGCAGGACGCTGGGCTCTTCCAATGGCCAGAAACCAAACGTGCAGCAATCTCATTCCACTATTTCCGGTGCTGCCTCACAGAGAGTCACCTGCTTGCCCTTACTGGCGCACCCGGACCCTCTTTAGGGTGTGGGTGACTGCCTTAGGTTTGCTCTGTGTCCTAAGGGACCCACCCTCTCCTTCTCTGTCACCAGAGACACAGGGCCACCTCTTTCAACGTTCTCCTGAGCTCCTGGCTCCTGAAAGCATAAATTATGGGATCCACCACTGAATTGCAGATGATGAGGATGAGGTAGAGGCTAAAGTAGCGGAAGTAGCACTTGCAAGCAGGATGGCTGGGGCAGATGAGGATGAGGATGAGGTGGAGGAAGAAGGGTCCCCAACAAATCAAGAAGACCCCCAGCAAGATGGTGAGGGTGATGGCCCCCTTCATGCTGGTAAATTGGGGTGCATGCTGCTTGCCATACATGGTTGAAATCTGCCTGGCGTGCCGGTGTGCCAGCACGAACATGTGGATGTAGAGCCCTGCAATGAGGCTCAGCACCGAGAGGAAGAACGCCACCAGGCAGATGAGGACAGCAGTGCTGTCGTAGACAATGAAGAGAATGCTGGAGACGCTGCTGACCAGCCACACAGCCACCATGAGGATGGCGGCCCGCTGTATGGTCATGATACTGTGATAGCGCAAGGCGTAGAAGATGGTGATGTAGCGGTCCATGGCAATGACGCCCAGGAAGGAGAGCGAGGACATCAAGGAGCTGCAGATCAGCATGTCCATGACGTTGTCCACCTGCTTGACTAGGCTGGGCTCTATGAGCAGCATCCCGTGCTCTATGAGCAGCATGAAGAGGGTCTCCACCAGGTTGCTGACACTCACCAGCATGTCTGAAACAGCCAGGCAGCAGATGAAGTAATACATGGGGGAATGAAGGTTCCGGTTTTTGACAATGGCAGCCACCACCAGCAGGTTCTCCACGAAGCTCATTGCTCCCAGAGTCAAGAAGAGTTCACTGGGGATCACCACTTGCTGCTCGCTGGTGCAGAAGGTTTTATTGACAAGAAGATCAGTGGTGCTGTTGGGGAAGTCCAAATGCACCCTCATGGGGGACGTCTCTGGCATCGTGGACGGTTTTGTGGGGCTGCTTATGAAAAATAAAAGGAGGCCCCCACCGATTTTGGAAGAGCTTTTCTTCTTCAGAAGTGTTTTAGGGTGAGTTCCAGTATCTTTGACTGCCCCAAACACTCACCTGTGGGCTGCAGGTTCCTCTGTCAGCAACTTTCCTCCAGAAAGTCTCAGCTCTGTGAGATCAGCTCTCCAACAAAGCAGCTGAGATGGCAAAGCCAGCAGTGCTTCACCGGCTCCCAGAAGGACTTCTCCACTGGGACTCTTATTCCCAGGGATCCCAGAGCGCTGGCCTCTTGGCTGCTCTTCTCGTTGGCTTCTGCAGGTTGCCTTTGTTCTTCAGACTACGGAGCTCAGGAAACGATCCCTCTGGCTTCTTTCTTGTGCAGTGTTCTATCCATGTCAAAGTTGCCCTGGCTTCCTTCCTAATGTTCTAATTGCTGAATTTGTCCCTGCCTCCAAAATTGATTAACAAAACTTAATGGCAAAGAAAGAACTCTTTCTTTCGCCTCCTTTTAAAGGAATAGACTCAGCTCCTCCTTTGGCAAAAGGGTGGAGGGTGATCCACATGATAACAAGTCAGGCGGCGAGCACTTTGAATGGCAGGGAGGTATTATGAAACGGTCCGGATGAGCTGGGGCCTTCATAAGCACGATGACGAAGGGATGGCTGTTCTCCAAGATGAAGCTCCAGAAAACCAGGAACGAGAGAGGAGGGTGGTCACCTGGGCTTGCAAGGGGGAGCAGAGGAATGTGGGTCACGGGTGGCAGCAGAGACGGCTTGGCCAGGCTGCCACAGCATGAGGGCCAGCCGTATCTGACATGCTTGGCTAGATTTCTTTCAGTGAGGTTCCCGTTACGGTCAGGATACCCTTAAGTAGCAGACTGTGCCCTTCTCCTCCGATGGGAGGCCCACATTCACCGGTTCAGCCTTTTCTTCTGCATAACTTCTTGTGCCATCTACATACACACCTTACGTTGAGAGCTTTGCCTTTGTGAAAGGCTTCCAGACAGCCGGTTTTCTCATTCCATCCCCACCTATTTTTAACCCAGTGCTTATGGTGAACACTCTGCCCTCTGAAATAACCGCTGTCCTCTCCTGCAATCTACTTCCAGGCCTATGTTGCTGAGTTTACTATTATGGCAAGTCACTCCCTTGGCAGTTAATGTTCTTCTGAGATTGGATCTGCAGGGACATATGAGGGGATCGTTTTTCTTACTGTCCACATGCACCGTAATCTCTAGATCACGCTAGCGGGCATGGATTCCTAGGACAGAGCCCGGTCTATCCCAAGGGATGCCTCTGGTGGGGACAACCGCGCACGGGCAGACTGCCTAGCCCACTGGTGGGAGGGGAGAGGGGTCAGAGCAACAAAGGCCACCCTCTTTATTGAGACCAAGAAACACACCGTCTGGTTATTCTTCAAGTCTCACAGCAGCTTCTGCAATCTGGAAGCTGCAGAGTCACGAAAACCGCATCAGTGGGCAAGCGCTCTGAACAGGACAGGCTTTAGGTAAGAAAAGTTGGGGAGATTCGTCAATGAACCCAGGAACACACGTGACCTTCCTGGCATGTACCATCCGATAGGTTGAGCAGGGAAGGAGTAGCAGGTGAAGCTTCAGTTGCTCCAGGCAGTTGTCTTTGGCCTGAACCCAGAAGCGGGTGGTTGGTCTTTGAAAGGGAAGGCAGCAAATGAGCTCCGAAATTGCTGTGTTTGGGCCTCCCTGGAGCAACTGAAGAGCAAAAATCCGTTTCTCCATCACTTTACAGCGGAAGTTGTAATTTGGCTTCCAAGCAAAACCAGAGGACTCCTCCTCGTCCTCCTGTTTCTCTGGCTCTGTTGCTGCTGCTGCAAATGCCCCAACCTCTGGTGGAGCAGGGTTGACTTGGCCCTCAGAAGGGCAGGCAAGTTAAGCAGAGCCTCGGGGTTTGTGGGTTGGGCTGGCCCAGTTCCAGGAACTGGAAACGGGCACATGCCCAGCTCAGGAACAGTTGCTGCCTTTCCCGCTTTGCAGGCTGTCTGGGTTTCCCTGTTTATAAACAACTCTGCATATGGGCGTGTGATGTATGCGTGCATGTGACGGATGGAAAAATGTCTGTGTACATATTGTGGGGCCACATTAGAGGCTGAACGGATCTCAAGCATTCGAAAACAAGAGGGAGGGGCTCTTCCAGACAGCCCCCACCAGTGCAGAATGACACGCCGGGGTAGCCCGGCAGCCAAGTACCCTTCCTCCCTCTCACAAAATATCAAGATGGAAAGGTTCAACCACAGTTGTGTCAAGAGTATTTTTTTAAAAAAACATTTCCCTAGCTTTTATTAATGAAAAAGTGGTGGGATGTAATCACTGCAGCCTAAAAGAGATGACATGTTGGGTGGGCAGGTGGGACGTCTTGCAGTGGAGGCAGAAGAGGCGGCCAAGAGGCACCTTGGGAGCCGTTGCTCACTTCGGCCTCCGAGCCCGAAAGGCACCAGAAGAGACTCAGTGCTATCAGTGAGGCCTCTGGAAGACGTGGGGCAGAGGACCTCAAAGGGGAGCAGCTGCTGTGGCCCTTGGCTTGCCCCAGAGCCTCTGGAGAGACGGCTGCTCTGGGTCTGGATCTTCCACGGCATCAAGGGGCCTGGAACCCGCCTCATACTGCGGCTGCCCTTGCAGCTAATGCCTATCACAACCTCACCCCCACAACGGCTCCCTGGGAGAATTTCTTGGCAAGGCAGCTGTTTAGCTCTGGAGAAAGTTCTGACCATCCCAACCAGGCTGGCATCGGCAAGGTGCAGCCCAACCACGCTGCCTGAATTTTTCCAAGAGAAAGGCCGTTTCCCTCCACACTAGAACAACTTGTTGGGAAAGAAGAGAATGACAGAAGCATCTGCGGGGTGTGTGTGTGTGTGTGTGTGTGTGCGTGTGCGTGCAGAGGTAAAGCACAGAGGCCATTCCAGATTCTTCTGTTTATTGTGGGTGGGGGGAGGGGAGTCAGAATTCAGTCCCAATCTCCCCCATCGCCCTCGGGGTTGTCATCTCGGGGGGGCTCCTGGAACTGGATGTTGGCCAGCATGTCCCGCATGGCCGCCATCAGCCGGTTCACTCCCTGGTTGAGGTTCTGCCCGGCACCCGGCTCGGCTTCTCCTCCGGCGCGAACTTCCCCCTGAGATGGGGCAGGGGACAGGGAGACCACCAGCCAGGTCAGTGCTTCGGAAGCCTCTCTCCCTGCCCCTGATGGCTGGATTTGGTTTATCTAAGTGACTTCCATGGCCGCCCATCCCACCAGGGGAGTCTGGGCAACTGTCGGGGACAAAGGCAAAACCACAGCAGACCATCTGTGCCCACTCACGGCTCCAGAAAGAAACAAGCGGGCAGTATGGATCACCAAACCCCTGGCCGAAATACCCGGCCGGTGGACTGCATCTGCTCTAGACCTATCCCAATCTTCCCGTCTCTGCTGCCCTTCACCCCACACCCTGGCCCATGGAGGGGCACCACCTACGCCCACCCCCAGCTGTGCTCTGGACACACCTGCTATTCCTCTGGACAAGCTCAAAAGGGCACCTTACCTGTAAGTTGAAGTTTGGCAGCAGTGAGCGGAAAAAGAGGGATAAAGTGCTTTCGTTGGCTGGATGAGCCGCCCTGGAAAGACAAGAGGGATGTGTGGCTGAAAGGCCGGCAGAGGAAAGCGGGTCTCCCTTGGGGACCTCTCGCTCCTGCTCAGACTGGCCAGGCCAAGCAGCGCCTTGGAACTGCCACACACACAACACAACTGAGAGAAGGAAATACCTTTCGGGCCTTGTGTATGAAACAATCGAGTCCAGGGGGGGCAGAGGATCGAACCCCATGATGGGCTGGGAGGTCACTTCCTTGAGAGAGGAAAACAACAGGTCAGGGGTCATAGTGGCCACGATCGTCCAGCCTTCATCTACTGAGTAGTTGAATAAAGCATCTTTACTACCCCTGAGAAAGTCGGGCTTACAATCCGAAGAAAAAGCACAAAGGAAGACCAAAAGGGGGTCAGCCAAGCCAGACACAAGGACTGAGGATGGCGGGCTTGAATGGAAACACTTCCGGCCAAGAAAGAGAAACAAGCCAAAAGATGAGTAGCGGCATTGGATCCCTCACCGGAGGTAATGCTGCTGTGGCTTCCCTGATCTCCGAGAGGATCACGTGGCGGTAGACGTTCCTGGGTGCGTTTTGGTATCTAGCCTTTCGCCTACACACAGAGAGAGAGAGAGAGGATTCCAACAGTTTCCTCCAAGCAGCTTCCTCTTGCCCACCTCTTGCTCTCACAGCAGCACTGAAGCAAAAGCACCCCCAAGTTCTCCTCCCTTTTCTGCATGGGCCACGAGTCACAAACTCAGCTTACGGTGGGAGATGGGGCAGTGCTGAACATCCCGAGCGAGAGCAATTGTGGGGGGTGGGGGTGTTTGTCACCAGGAGGGAAAAGGCCCCAGCAATCACCCAACTCACTTTTGTTCTGCCTCCTCCAGAACAGGTTCCTTGGCATCCACCACCCGCAGCACCTGGTGGACATTGGCTTCCAGCCAGGCCATGATGGCAGTCTCCTTCCAGAGGGCGTGGCTCCTCCCCAGGTAGAGGGAGACCAGCTGGCTCAGCGCTGCAGGCACACTGGGGCGAGTGGGGGGAGAGAGAGCTTTTAAGGAAACCGGCACAGTCGCATCCTTGGTTCCAGGGGATTAGATGCTTGTTCCATCACTGCTTTGATGCCGCTGCTCCTGGAACCTTTCATCTCTGCTTTTCTCACGATTCCTCTTGCAGAAGGTGAAATGAGGCCGTGGGGTGGGGGTGGGGGGAGGAGTTCCACAATCTTGAACCCCCAACCTCACCAGCCTCGTCATCAGCGACCGCCAAGCAAAGCTGCCTAAATTTGCTGCAGTTATTAGAGCAGCCTTTGCTTTCCGCCTCTTTCACTGCCAGGATTTCACTTATCCTCCTCCCATGATCAATTTCTGGCTTTCTTGCCATCCCCACTTGGGAGCTCCTGCCCCATGGCGGCTCTCCATGTCCCCCGAGAGACAGAATGGTGGTCCTCCAAAGCCCCCCCCCTTTACCTCAGCTGGGCTTCCAGTCCAAAGAAGGCATGGGAGGCAACCACAGGGTCAGGCTGCACACTGCACCGCTCCAGGAGGGGCATCAGGGCTGGAAGAGGGGGAGGAGAGTCAGGGCCTTCCCTGAAGGGCAAAAGAGCTCAGGCCTCCTTATCAATGCTGGGGGGGAGGGGCTATTGAGGCACAAAAAAGGCCTTCTCAGTCCCTTTGTTCAATTTGAAGGAATCCTCTGTGTGTGTGTGTGTGTGTGTGTGTGTGTGTGTGTTTGTACTTGCTCATGTCTAAGATGTGACACTTGGCACTTTCCTTAATTGCAATACCCCCCACTCCCACCCAATGAGCCCCTGTTCCTCTCCGCTGCACATGAGCTGGGCGGGTCTCAGGGCCTCACTTACCACTGGGGAACATAATCAGGGCCTGCTGAATGAGGCTGTCCGCCTGCTCCCGGGCTCGGCTTTGCTCTGCTTCAGACAGATCTTCCTGCTGGCTCAGAAAGAAATAAGCCAGAGGGACGGAGAAGGCAAAATTGGGGAGTTGGCTCAGATTCCGGTGACCCTAAGATGGTGGGGGGGGAAGGGGGGAGGAGGAGGAGACATAGATGTGACCAGTTTGAAGAGGCAACTCCAGAGCTGTGGAAGAGAGACGGGGAAGGTGGGTGTGGGGCTGGAACAGGAGTTGGGTCTTCAGGAAAGCCTCCCCCAAACACTGCGGAGGGCTCCGAGCATCTGCCTGGCATGCCCACTCAAGGAGGGCAGCGTCTGTCCGGCCAGTTCCGTCTGCCAGAGACTGCAGAGCGGTCACTGCTGCTGGCTGAAGAGGGCCGCTTTGGGGAAGGGGGAGCAGCTCGGACCCAGGCAGACCCTTTGGCAAGGGAGGCACCCACGTGCTTCCGCTTCATCTCCCAGTCAGAGGCCTAGGAGAATGTGAAAGTAGGGCAGGCTGGCATTAAAGCGACCTAGCAGAGTTAAAAACAGGAGTCGTCAGCACTGGAGCTGTTCCAGCCTTTTCTGGCTTAATTGTTTTAAAGCTCTCGAATTAAAAGATAATTAACAGGAAGCAGGGCAGAAGAAGACAACACCTGGGGGCGCTAGAGAGGTTTGGACTGATGGCCCAAAGGGCTCCCCTTCTGGGCCAGAAAGGGGGCCAGGCAGCCAGCTGCAGATCAAGGAAAAGGGGGGGGGGCACTGAGCAACACAGGCTGCCCCACTCCTTTGAGGACCGGCCCAGGGTTTGTGCCGGTGGGGCTCCAGCTGCCTCGGGCTCTTCTTACCTCCCATTCCTGGAACATGCGTGTCAGGAAGGCATACTCTCTCGCTCGCAGAGACAGCAAATCCACCATCAGCAGCATGCACAGTGGGTCATTCTCCGGATCTAGGCTTTTTTGGGGGGGTGGGGGAGGGGAGATAAAAGGAATACGACTCTTTCAGGACAGCTGTCCGAAGGGAAGCTGGCTGGCCTTGGGCGGAGGGAGGACCAGCTGGCACCCCCAGGAACAGCACCCATCCCACCCCCCAGAAGGCCACTAGAAGACCTTCACAACCCGGTGTGAGGGCCGCACATGCCTGTCCCAAAGTGGAACTGGAAGAGGGCCGTCCTGTCCCCCTGCCTCCCTCCGAGAGCAGCCCTCACCTCAAAAGGAGCTTGCAGACCTCCAGGGCAGTCCGCGGGCAGCCTCTCCTCTCCAGGAAAAGCAAGTGCTTGAAGAGGGCCAGGTAGAAGGCTCTGTGAGGGACATCGGAAGGGGAAGCACGTCATTTCAGGGACAGGGATGGAGAAGTGGAGCCTGGCCGAGCAGGGTGTCCAGGGGGGCCCTGGCACCCAGCGGTCAGCGGCCAAGAAGCAGCCGCCTCCCTCCAAGTTTCCAGGGTGGTCACCCACCTGTTCTCTGGGTGGCGGTAGTCCAGCCTGCAGGTGCCGCTGGTGAGGCTGAACACGGGGTGGAAGGCGCACTCCAGGGTGTAGAGAGCTCTCTCTGCAAAACAGGCATCGTGGCCCAGACGCGCTGGGAACCTTCCTTTCTGGCCCAGAGCTTTCAAAGTGGTGGAGCCAAACTCCACACCCCAAACCCTTCTCTCTCTTTTCATGGGCCACACCTGCCCGATTCTTACCGATCAGGTCTCTGGCCATCTCCTGGTCTTCCTGCATCCGGCACACGTCACTGAGCTGCAGAAGGGAGTCCACGTGGTATGGATTCATCTGGAGCAGCAGCTGAGAAGGAAGCCAAAGAGCCAGACACTTGAAGACTTTCTGCAGAAGAGCAAAGCTAAGTAGGGGGGTTGCTGGGAGGGAATGGGAAAAACAGGCCCCTTCACACCATTCACTGATCCCAAAGCAGCATTTGGGAATCCTTTGGGAAGACTTCCAAATTCAACAGGCTCCAGAAGAAGAGCAGAGCACGAGTCAGCTTCATGGTCAAACCGAGTGCTTGCCTGCATTCCTGGCCCCTATCTGGCCACCGGAAGCCCTGGGCTTTTCACTTGGGCTTCAGAGCCATCTTCCATTTCTTCCTCTTCACATCCCTTCTCTTCCTGAAACCTCTGCTCCATCCCCGCTCCAGGTTCAGATTTACAAAGTCCAAATTCAGTAAATTTAATTAAGTATGAACCATTTTCCAGGAGTCAAATATTCATCCTTAGGACATGGGATCGATTTTCAGTGGCACCTCGTGTCTACTTGCCACTGAAATTATGTTGTTTTTCGTTGCTGCCAGCAGTTATGCAAAACACCCTGTACAGCTTCCTGTGCGTCACCTTTTATCGATCCAGGAAAAGCCACCTCATTGCCTCAATGGACTGTGCTGAAAACAAGCTCTTGTATAAAAGCCGCCATACTCCTTCCCGTTTTCCAAGAACTTACATTCCTGTTTGTCAGAGAACCCAAACATCCCTCAACTGCACTGAATTCCCCCTTCAGGCGCAAGGGAAAGGGGGGGAGGGGGAGCAGAGAAGGCAGAGCTGGGAGTCATTCCTGGACAAAAGGGCTTTTATCTCCCAAATCCTCCAATTTCAAAGAGCCACATTTATCCTAGCTGGAAGGAAGGAAGGGGGGAGCTCTCCAAACTCAATGTCTTGATTATCCGGCTAATATTAGGCTAAGAACAAGTTTGGCCTTTCCACGCTTTGTATTTACCATCAAACTGTTCACCAGTTAACACAGCTGGACCAGTTCCATAAAAGTCTCAAAGCAGAGCCTGTTCTCTGAAGCCCTGGGGAAATGAGACGCTCCTTTTCTCAAAGATGGTCAAGGTTTAAATATAGCACAAGTGTTGGCTTAGATCTCCCTGCGCTGGACTCCCCTTCAACCCCACTTGCAGGCTTTGTCCTCAGTGCTTGGAAGCCCAGGTAGGAGAAGAATGGGGTGGGGTGTCCACCAGGGGAGCCTCTTCTCTGCCCTACAAGAGCCGACTCTGGCTGTTCTGCTCTCGGCGTCAGCAGAGGGAGACCACGTGCCCATCGCAGGGATGCAGACAGGGGCCTGGATGCTGAGATGGCACTCGGAACCAACAGAAAGGGCAGGAGAGAAATGGTTTCAGCATCCCAAGCCCTCACCATAGAAATAGAAATCTGCCATAGCAGATAGAACCATGTTTCAAAGTCCTTTTAAAAGGATATATAATGCTATTAGTTCAAATCATTGACACGCATCTTGAGGGGAAGATTTAGTCAGAAAGCTACACCCCTTTTTATGATAACGTTCTCTCAGAGGACGCAGCTCAGAACATTTTAGAATCTTCAAGGGAGGTTTGTCTGGCTTCAGGGCTTCCGCACACAAACCAGACCTCTGCTGGTGGTCTCCATGCAGAGTGGGCTGGACACAGCTGCAGCCCAAGAGGGTCACTCGATCCCTACAGCCCATTGGAAATGGTGGGACACGCACCTTTGGAGGGCACCAACTGGGCATGGCTGGATATTACCAAATCCTGAGCAAGTCCAGAAGTCAAAGCTGGGATGGAACAAATCGCTGCAGTTGGAAAGTTGGTGAATTTGAATTTGTGACTTTGGGCGTGCCTGATGGGGAACCTACCACGAGATTGTTTGGGTCCATCGATTCCACGGCATCCAAGAACTTGAACTGCACCAGCTGGTACTCCCGGTTGTGCTCAAAGGCGAAGTGTTGCTCTCCACGCCTCGTTTCTAAAAGCACCATGGATATACCTGGAGAGATTTGGGGGGGGGGGGGGGGGAAAGAGGGTGATCAGCCTGAATGGAATGATAATCCAGAAGCTGGAGAGTGAAGTGTTTGTCTCACTGTTTCTCAACTTTTGCTACTTTAAGGTATGTGGGCTTCAACTCCCAGAATTCTCCAGCCAGAATGGAGAATACATACCACGTATCTTAAAGCTGCCACGGTTGAGAAACACTGGCCTATCTATCTGGAGAGAAACTAAGCTCTGGAGACAGGAATGGGTTTTTCACCCCCTTTCCAGTTGGATGGCCTTGATTACCCTCACTCCAAATGCATGAGTCCAGATCGGAATATCAATTGCAGCCCTTATCCACATTCCCAAGCCTGTCAGTTCTTATCACGCAAGACTTATACACCTCCAAGCTAGAGAAATCCAGACGGGTATGTGAACATTTCCACCTATTGTTTCAGGGTTTGGTAGGCGCTCTCTTCAGGCGTAAAACGAATCTGGAATTCTCCTACGCAAAGTTGGAGAACAACAGTATGAACAGCCCAGAATGCAGGCACTTAAGGAAGGAAGTATTCCTACAATTGTGAGACAACAACTAGTGCCCTATATTCACTGGCATCGGAAGAGAAGTTGGTGGCTTGTAATGCAGCCACAATATATTTGGCAGCTGCTCAGCTCTGCTACTCAGTACCCAACATGCCATCAGAACAGACAGGAGCCTTTTCCCAGTCCCAAAGTCAGCTGAGATGCCAGAGGCTTTGGGAAGGTCTCTCACCTGTTTTGCTATGACGTGGCCAGGTGTCCTTGGGTGCTGTCAACCATGTGCTGCGTACATACTGGCGCTGCCTCTGCCTTGGCCTGGAAAGGAGGAGCACACCAAGATGTGAATTCATACATCAAAGCCTTTATCTATATTCTAGCTGCTAAGCAGCTGCAAGGAAGGCCACGTGGGTGGTACAGTCGTTTTCAAAGCCCTATTGACGTATCCTGACACGCACCCCCCGCACTCCAGGCGATCACCAGTCATTAAAATAAGCACAGCCTTGTTTTTAGAGTGAGGGAATATGGGCTTCCTTACTGGGAAAATGCAACTGTCTCTATTCTCTAGCCAGGAAGTGCTGAAGTGAGCATCTTACAGCACCACCTCCCGATGAGCACAAAGATTAAACGGATGCAAGAGAAGAGGGAATAACCACATCTAACGTCAAGGCATGTGCTTGTCCTCACATGCACGCAACATCTGTGAGAAAGACAGATTCAAGTCTTTGTCCGAGTTCATCAAAGGAACCGGGACCAACTGATTTCTCCCCAGCAAGACACCGGGGAACCCACAGCGTGGCGCCTGCATCCTGGTGCAGGGCTGTGTGCTGGACCTTCCTCAGGGCAAGCAGCTGCCTGCGAAGGTAAAGAGTGGCACAAGAATGGATCAAGGCCCCTTCTGTCTCAGCCACATCTGAACTGTCAATGAAAACTCTCCATCCAGAACTACCATGGTCCTGGAGTGGCTCAGAGAGATCCCAAACTGATCCTTCCCTGGAGGAGACTTATGGACTGAGAATATACCATTTCCCTTCCTTCCACCACACCCAGACAAGGTGGGGCAGTCCTTGTCCCAGGCACAGTCTAGCAAATGGCATTCTCACCACAATGTCACTCCAGATTGTGACTAGTGTGGCCAGATGTTTTGCTTTCCCATATAATCCAGAGACAGGTTTCTATCTCACAACACTGGATCTCACCTCTGATCTCCCAGAACCGCCCGGGCCCCGAAGTATCTCTTCAGCTCCGTCTCTGGATTCAAGCTCCTGGAAAGTTGGGAACACAAATCTTGCCTGTCATTTAATGCCTACTTCCTATTCGATGCAGAAAACATGCTGTTGTGTCCAAAACTTTGCTCACTTAAAGCCATCAAACTCAGGATACAATGTGCTTTTATTTGCATGCAAGCAACAATTGTCTACTGGCCTCTCAGCCAAGCTTTGCCCTATGCTGAATGGCCGTGAGCAAAAGCAGAACCACCGTGTCAACCCCTTCTACCCCTTTGGCCCCCTACATTGCAAAGGCAAGACGAAGGAGGCAGACACAGCAGAAATTAGAGCCCGATGTTGGAAGGTAAAGCCACATGGATTGCATTAGTATTTATCCTTCCTACTAGGTCAGCTTGCCAGCCATAATGTCTCCGAGATATGACCGGTGAATAAAAGAAATTTGGTTTACCAGGCCATAGGTTCCTGACTGATTCTTTTCCTTGTCACCACTCAGGGTCAATTTAGTTTCCTTTAAATGTTTTCTCACAAGGGCACTTTAAGACGTTCATATATGCAAGGGGCATCTCATAGGTTTGATAGCAAATATAAGAAAATACCACATATAAGTTGTTCCTTTTGAACTCTCCCTTAATTTAAGCTGTCTAGAGCCTCAGCACTGATGTGTAGCCTCAAATTGGTCATTTTAACTACAGCACACAAGAGAAGGCTCTCCCACCACCGACGGTCTCTCACCTGTGTTCGATGTAAAGAAGTGGCCGATTATCTGTGACCAGCCTGCTCTGGCTCTGGCATGGGGGCCCACTGGAACTCTCAATGCTCAGCAAAATGCTTTCAATATTTTCCACTTGGTCATCATCTCCAAGGAACTGTTGAAAAGCAACAAAACGAGCAAAAGGGCTTCACTCTTCTCAGACAAAATCCATGTAAAGGCAAGTCTCAATGCTCTCTTGCAGGCACCCTCATTAACGGTCCCCTTCCTTTTAATACGACCAACACTTTCTGGAATCATAGCTGCCCCATCATTGAACATGGAACAGCCATTTGTCCAGGATTGTCTGAGAATCTACCCCAGACAGGGGTTGAAGGCCTCCTGTTCTGACCTAGGCTTCCTTAGAAATTAAACAACACAAACTTAGTCCCGGAAAACCTCTTTAATTCATACGGCTGTAAATTACTTTCATTTACAGTCCGCAAGGCTTGATAAAGTGTCTTTCAGAAATGCCTTGCTGAGAGTCTGGAGAAGGCACCGAACTAATTGGGATTATAAGATTCCGTTTTGGCTGGATCTCGCTGATACCATGTGGAATACAAATATTAAGTCACTCGGGGGTTTCTTATATAAAGAGCTACTTTACTTTGAAGAGGGCAGGTGGCGATTGAAGACTTTGGATATGCTGTTGGAAGAAGGGAAATCGTTGACTTGGTTGCAGTACAATCAATTACAGATGAGATGGAAAGAAGATCAACAAACTGGTCTAATGGAATATGAAGTAGAATTGGTTGAACAGATAAAGCGGACAGGTCCAATGCATATTAAGAGAGTTTATAATGTTTTGTTAGAAAGAGATTCAGAAAATGAGCTAGTTAAAGATTGTATGATTAAATGGGCACAAAATTTCTCTCAACCAGTTATGTTGGAAACATGGGAAAAAATATGGGTTCAGAATGTTAAATTTACACAGTCACAAAATTTACGAGAAAATTTTTATAAAATGTTTTATAGATGGCACTTAGACCCCAAGAAATTGTCTTGTTTGTACCCTAATGTGCAGCCAAAATGTTGGAGATGTGATTGTTTAGATGCTACATATTATCACATCTGGTGGACTTGCAGGAAAGTGAGGGCTTTTTGGATAAAAATCTGGTGGGTTATGCAAAATGTTTTAAAGAAAAAAATACAATTTTCTCCGCAATTTTTTTTATTGGGTATAGTTAAAGACTTTACACTGGGTGAAACCAAACTGATTTTGTATATGGTGACAGCAGCTAGGTTGTTGATTGCCCAACATTGGAAGAGTGATGTTTTACCGACGGTTGACCAATGGACCCAGAAGATGGCTGGATTTGCAGAAATGGCAAAGGTTTCAGCTTTTTTAAAAGATCAGACGCATGAGAAGTATATACAGGAATGGAAATTATGGATTGAGTATGTACAGAATAAGTATCAGACTAGAAAATATTATATCGCTTTTAGCTGAGATGACTATGTTAGTATGTTAGTAAATATAGAAAAAAGATATGGAAGTTTGAATAACATATATATTGTTTGGGAATATTAATATTGCATATAATGGAAGTCAAGGGGGGGAGGGAAGACGGAGGAGGGGGAGGGTTAGGGTGGGGATGGGAAGGATTTATATATTCTTTTTATATGTATTCTACAATCTGTGGCTAGGGAGGGGGGGGGGAAAGGGGGAAAAATTTGTATTGTTAAAACTTTTTCAATAAAAAAAAAAAGTGTCTTTCAGAGGAAGGTTATCAACACCCACATATCTCACGTGGAACGCTGCCAAAGAGCTAATTTCCAGAGGTAGGGCAAGGCCAAACTTGGCACAGATTACAAACAGAATTTTCAAATCTTGAATCGGCCAGATGAACTAACTGCTTTCTGCAAAAACTCATGTCCCATTCACTTCTTTTATGTGTTATGGGAAGGGCCAATCATCACCAAGCCTTACTCCAAAATCGACCCTGTTTCCTTAATTGTTCCTGTCTCCTAGCAGCTCTGCCATTGCACATACTGGGAACAGGCTCCCGCTGTTCGTCTGCCTCACTGATGTCAGACTCCGGAGACTTCAGAGGCAGCAAAGAACTCCCAGATGGCCTTGGCCCCCCCTCTGCCTCCGACTCAGAGCCCTCGTCCGAGCCTTCCCCAGACTCCAGGACTGGCTCACGTTCCTCACCAACCTCCTCACTGTCTGAATCCGCTGCCAGCTGGTGGGCCACAACACCTCCAGAGCCCATTTCAACCCTTGGATTCTGCTTGAGTTTGGTCTTGCACAGGTTTTACCTGTCTTTGTTCCTTGAACTACAAGCTCTTTCTAGTGACTAAATAGTCAAAATTCTGTAACGCTGTAGTTATGATTTTGTAAGGGTAGCATCATATTTTAATGTTTTAATCCCACATGAAGTCTCAAATTCCTGGCAGCAAAGGGAAGAACCATGACTTTTTCCACATGCCTCAACTGAGTTAATTCATTCAGCACTTCCATACAAGTGCTTAATCCCCAAACCTAATTCAATTTACCAGAGCCTCGCCTGAAGGATTCTTCTTATTCTTTCTTTTCTTCTTTTTCTTTCGTGATTTGTTGTTTGCAGTAGACTTTTAAAAATAAAAATAAAAGGTTGAAAGATGAATATAGTGAAGCATGACATGAAAAGTATGAATGTCAAACAGGTTATCTAACCCAGGAAAATGTCTAAGTTTCTGTTTAGAGGCTATACTCACAAATACCCAAAAGATCTGCCAGCAGATAAAAATGCAAATAGCAGCCAAGTAATATTATACTCCATCATGTCAACATAGCCCTTCACACACCCAGGACCCCAGACCTGGGGGCACAGCAAAACCTTTTGAAAGGCCAGCCGGGTTGAGCCATTGTAAACTGAGGAGAGATGTCCCAGTGAAAAGGCACTATGGAAGAAAAGGCAGGCCTCCTGCTCCCCACCATTCCTTAGCCGATGGGACCAGGAATTTGCCCATCCTGCCAGACTGGACTGGATGGGTATAAACAACTGGGAGTAGACAATCCTTCAGATAACCAAACCAAGAAGGACTTTAATGGTGACAAACAGCATCTTGAATTGCATCTGGCTACCAATGCAGGCCCCGAAGCAGGGGTGTTACATTTGCCAAATCACTGATTGTAATTTGTTACTATTATTGTCATGAGCTGATCTGTTTGTATGTGGTTTTTTGTATAATTGTTTTTCATAACCTGTTCTACGTTGCTTTGTTTCTCATTGATGAGAAAATCAGTTTTAAGCAAAATAGGCACTGTTGTTTTTTACAGGATACTTGCCATTTGGTCCAGCTGTTCCACCTCTCCCCCATCCTCCCTCTTGTCGCTCTCCAGCCCTTCAGGTTCAGCCTCTTCAGTTGTTGGGTTGCCTCCTTCCTGCAGTCGGGAGTCATCAGTCTCCTCTTTAGACACCAGGTCCTCATCCAGTCCTTCGCTGTTTATCTGCACAGGTTAAAAGTTCCCCAGTCCACAAGCGGGCATAAGGCATAACCACCATTTGGTTTCTCTCTCTCTCTCTCTCAACGTTACAGAGAACAGGATCAGAAGATCCACCAGCAGGAAACTGCCAGAGAACTCCTCCTGGGAGCAAACTTTGGGGAGACACCCCCAGTGCTACCAACCGATCGCAGCCACCCAACCCCTTGAAAGGCACCGGGAGGCCCCAGCCCCTCTATACAGCCCCCCCAGTCTGGGGACAGACGCGATTCCAGGGCCAAGGCAGCCTCTCCGGGGGCGCTTCCCCTGCTGGGAAGGGCAGGGGGACGCCGGCCGACTGCTGAGGGTCTCCGGCCGGGCCGCGGCAGAGCCTCACCAGCTCGAAGGGGTTCGCCACGCGCTCCAAAGGCTCCCTCCGCGGGCCCCGCCGCCGCCTCCCGCCGCCGGACACGGGCGGCAGCTGGTCCCCCGCGACCTCCTCGTCCTCATCCTCGTCGCTGCCTCGCGCCTCCGGCCCGCCGACGGGCGTCTCCTCGCCCAGCAGCCCCTGCCCGCGCCACTCGCCCCGCAGCCGCCGCAGAGCCCGGCGAGACATCGCCACCCGCAGAACCCCGCCGGGAACGCCGTCTGACCGGAAGCCGGCGGGACAACCCGAAGGAGAGCAGGGGGCCCGTCTAGGCACCGGCTCGTCGCACTTCCGCTGCGCCGCCCACGCATGCGCGGCTCGTCCCGCCCGACCAGCTGTGGAGCGAGAGTGTGGCCACCGGTTTGTTCTTTGTGCAGCCGGGCCGGGTCGGCGAGAGGCGGCGCGAAGGCCGAGGGCAGCCGGATGGGATGTCTGCGGGCAGGCGTTTTCCTCCTTTTGACTGTAAGGCGGAAGGCAGCTTTTCCCCCCGGCTGTCAACTATTGATTATTCCTCTCGCCCCGCCTCTGTTGGCCTCCCAACAACAACAACCCTGTGAGGTGGGTTTGGCTGCAAGAGAGGCACCCACCCAAAGTCACCCAGCCGGCTTTCGTGCCTAAGGCGGGACTGGGACTCGCCGCCTCCTGGTTTCCCGGCCATCCCTTGGACCCTGCCCCGCTCCCATCCGGCCTTAGGAGGGGGTGGGGGTCGTGCAGTGGGCCCGGTCAGCCGGGATCTCCCTGTAGATTACAACATCCTCTTGGAAATCAGCTCGGTCCTGACTGCTGGCTTTTTGCAAAGCCCTGGAAACCTGGCTTTTGCCGCTGGGCTTGAGGATCCCAGGCCTGTGGTAGGACCCGTTAAGTGGCTGTACTATTTTGGTGGATGTGATTATCTCGGCTTTTATGCCTTTTATGATGGTTGTTTTATATTATTTGTTTTTAAATGGATTTTTGTGGTGTTATATGTAGCTGTTTGCAAGCCTCTTATATGTGAGATGGGTGGAATTGGAATAAATATGGCTGAATTAAATATTCTACATAAGCTTATATTCAGGAGCTGAGTTGGCAGATTTTGGGCTGCTGTGTAACTGTAAACACTAAGAACTTCGTGAACCAGACCTTCAATACTTCCAATCACCTCTAACCCTTCTTTATAGGAGGAGAATTTAGGATATTATTTTGTTGCAGTCCTATTAAACAATTCTTGTGGGTCTATTCAAATTGAGAAACTTCTGCCCATTGTTCTTCTGGAAAGAGAATAAGAAGAGCTGTCATGGATCTGATCAAAGGCTCTGTGGGACTCCTGATCTCTGGAATGCCAAACTGGGGAGCCCTGGAATAAGCAAGCACACCTTCCAAAGCTCCTTTAACCATCTCTTTGGATTAACCTTGCAGCCTACATTGTATCTGCTGGGAGAGTAAAATAAGTGGGCAGAGGGCAAAAACCAGAGTTCTACTCTAAACAGATACCGACAAGCTCTTCCATCTGGAGTTTTAGGAAGCATTTTTATCAGCCTCAAATTCCCCCTCCGCTTGATGAGTCTTCCCTTCAGATGACTGCTGCTGACCAGGGAAATTGTTACTGCCTCGGGAGCAGGATATATAGAGGAACATTACTAGGTCTGTTTCACTTTAAATTTTATTTACACTTCTTTAAAGTACACGCTTTATATAAAACATTGGCAGAGGAGGACAAGTACACGCAGGACTGATAAGGGGACAGGAAGCTCACTTTGTCACAGCAAGTAGTTACTGCAAAGAAGAGTGAGCAGATCAGTGGAGCACGTGAAGGTCAGGTCAAATGTCAAACAAGCAGATTGGCACAGAGGACAGGAGGAGGGGGACCCCTAGAACACCAGCTAAGCCCTGACCTTTCTCTTCTGTTCTTGAAACCCCCCTCTCGGTCTACAAACATCTCCCTAAACCTCCCTTCCACATTTGAGCTTTGCTTTCTGACCACGTTCTTAGTTCTAGGCAACTTCTTGATTATGGACTGTCTGTGTCTACTGCACACAGCCACTGATCGGTTTATATGCAAGTTATTTGTGCATCCACCTGTGCACAGGTATGCATTCCTGACATGAAGTACCCCCATGCCATGTTAGCCATGGGCATGTGCGCTTTGCAAAACTGGGCATGTTGAATTATTAGATTTCGAATCCTTTTTTTATATATAGCGCGAGGCAGCAAACATAACTTAATACTCCTACCTCCCCCCTTTTCCTCACAGCCCTGTGAGGTGGGTTGGGCTGAGTGACTGGCTCACAGTCACTCAGCTGACTTTCATGACTAAGGCATGAAGAACTCGGATTCCTGATTCTAGGTCAGCACCTTAACGATGCCAAAGTGGCTCTCAACTCAGTTGAGCCGTGATGCTAGGCACAAAACTGGCACAAGATGGAGTCTTCTTCCAAAACAGGCTACCGTGTAGCAGGGGGGCAAAGGAGGGGATGATGGCATGCAGAAACAGGTTTGGAGGCTCTTGGCAAAACCCAAAGGGCACTGGTGAGTCTCTTTCATTTGAGGAAAAAAGAGCACAGCAGACCAGCCTAAGGCCTGAACATGAAGATCAGCAGAATGACCTTGAGGCATTCTTCATTGTGCTCCAAGACCATAAAAGGCTGCAAACTCAGCGGAATTCCCAGTCCAAAAAGCTCTATCAGAATTACATAAAGCTCAGAAGGAAGAGCAGGGCTCAGATCTTATTCTTGTGCAGCTGGGAAGCACAAATAGGAGGGATGGAGGTTTCATAAATACTGAAGGCAGGGTTGGATAAAGTGGGCAGCCAGTGAGGCAGGAGAGAGGGATTAAGAGGAAGGTGGAATGAAAACCTGGAGGAAGGGGGGATCTTTCCCCTTTCAGGTTGATTATGCCTCCCCCCCCCCAGCATGCCAGTTCAGCATTTGGGATCATTACCCAATTTTTAAATTCTTCTGGCAGACTTCCTGGGGCTGGCAGGTTCCCAGAAAGAGCCACTAAGTCAGATTAACCAGACCAGCCTGCAGCTGCCCTAAGTCTGGCTACTCATTCTCCAGCAGCTGCAGAACCCCCACTTCACTCCCTGGCATGGGGCCAGCGTTACCCAAGATGCTGGGATTTGGTCTGGCAGAGGTGGTGGTTCCAGCTGGAACTGGCCTCACTCCTTTCCAGGCTTCTACTTTTCATTTCAAGTCAGTGGAAAGAGAGCAGAAACCAACCTCGGCAAGATCATGCAGGACACCCACAAATTGGGTGGTTAAATTAACTGTAAAATATCCACTACATGCTAAATCGCTACTCCAGTAGCCAGTTTAGTTTGCAGCTTAGCCAGTTTACACAGCTTAGTGCAATGTGTAAATATGGCCCCGTTTACTCAGGAACCAGGATTTCTTCCTCTACAGACATGGACAGTCCAAGCCTCCTCCACCTCCACAAGGATCCTGGCACCCTCCATGCAGTCAGCTATCCTCACTATGCAAATAGCTCTCAGGAGCTGGGAACAGTTGCTCTTTATCTCTAAATTCTTACAAAATTAGGTATTTTATTATTGGCTGTACAAATAAGACACACTCCTGAATCTGTAGAGGGAAAATGAGAGGAAGACGTCACCCTTTTTCATAGTCTGGGTGGGAGACCCGCCTCGTTCCTTGATCGAGAGAAAGATGACAAGCAAGAGCCACAGAAATGACAAGGAGCAGCCAGCAGCTCCGGGAGGTGCATTCAGCAGCAGAGGCACGTGGCTGTGAAAGAGCCCGCTTTTTTTAAGAAAGCCCAAGGCCGGAAGGATGTTTCCTTCGGAGACATCAGCAAGGGGTACAGAGCTTCGCCAGAGGAGGCCCTGTGGGAAAGAAGCTGGCCTCTGCCTGGCAGGCCACCTTCCTACCCACCAGCGCAGCTGGACCCCTGGTGCCCAGGCTCCCTCTGGCTGACCTCCAGGCTGGGGTGGTTTCAGCAAAGTTCTTGTTTGCCAATGAAGGGGGTTGGCATGCTGGTCAGCTAAAGCAACTTATCTGCTGTATAAATATAGAGTATCTATAAGGGTGTGCGTGTGTATATATGTGTGTGTGTGTGTGTGTGTGTTTGTGTGTTTGTATGTATATATACATAAGCAGCAGGCAGATATCCCTAGAAGATGGGGTGGGCTGGATAAGGAAAATGGGAGCCAGCAGAAAACCAAAGCTCCGTTTCCTCTGCCAGAGTTTCGTGGCTGCCTGGCCTTTGAAGGTTGGATGCTGGAGAGGTGGGACAGGCAGCACATTGAGGGGATGTCCCAGGCGCCTCTAGCTGGATGAGATGTACAGGGACTGGGTTTTGCGGCTCCTGCCCGGCTTGGTGTTGAGAATGTCCATGCTTTTGCGGCTGGAGCTGACGACATCCGTGACGAAGCCAGAGCAGTCACGGCAAACGTCCTTGAGCACTGACCCATGGGCATAGATGCAGGGGAACTCTTCCTCCACGCTGCGCCAACGGGTGCCCTGCAGGGAGCTGGAAGGCAAAAACGGGGTGCTCTTGACTGAGGTCCTTGCTCTGGGGCAGCAATGCCTGATACTGCCCCCCCACCCCACCCCCCCCGCCCTAAGGGCTGGGCAAGAGCAATCTCAGTTGACAGGCTTTGCTTGACTCAAAGGTCTGTGGCTCCAGTATCCAGGAAGCACCCTGGGTAACCTGATAAACACCCTGAGGTACACGTCTTGCTTTATGGGAAGCCTTAAACCATGCTTCAAAATGTTCCGCCCGACTGTTATTCCAGTCTGAATCTTGAGGGAGATCATGATTATGCATCGCACAATTGTTAAGTTATCATCCCTGGCCCTCTGCAAACCATCAATGACTTGAAGGGATTGCAAGAGCTGCACCCATGAGCCAGGAGGTCTTTCATGGACTTTGGATCCCTTCCATTTCTCAGGCCAAATAATCTCTTATCCATGAATGAAAAGGATTTGGGGACAGATCTGCAGCTGAGGCCACATTAAAACTATTGTTGGTTAGCGTCTTAATATGTCTGGGCAAATGCAATAATCGTAGTTTGCAAACCTATCTGGTTGTGGTTCAAACCTCAGACTGCAGAGAGTTGAGGTCCTCTGCCTGTGAGCGCCTTCCTTAACCCTGTGCTGGGATTGCAGCTCCCAAAATCCCCTTCAACTGACTCGATTGGTTTGAAGTTCTGCTAACTGACCTCTCAACCTGTCTGGAAATGGAGTCAGAGACAGCTGCCCAAGATGACTGGAGCAGAAAAGGTCTCAGGACTCTCTTGCTGCTGATCTGGACATCCTGAACAGCCGAGCAGGAAACAGAACAGGAAGAAGGAAAAGAAGCGCCACCTACTGGAAAGTCTCCTGCCGGCGGGCTGGGGGGCCCTTGGCTCCCAGAGAGCCGTGCAGCGTCTCGAAGCCCAGGGCGTAGACTGGGATGTGGCCAAGCTTCTTCGAGGGCATCTTGATCTAGAAGGGACAAGCAGGAGGGACTCAGCGGTGGGCTGGGCTGCTCCACCCAGCTCCCCAGAAGACCTCCCCAAGGGGGATTTTGCCTGGGCTGTCGGGGAAAGCCCTTACCTTCAGGCTGCAGGAACTGCAGACAGACCTAAAAGCAACAGAGGACAGAAAAGGCTCAGCTGACAGCCCCATTCATCCCATGGTCTCCCCAGGTGGGCACCTGCTTACTCACCTCTTGCAGAAGAGGCAGGTCGGGGGCCAGGAGAAGAGAGTAAACTTGGTTCGGCAGCAGCAGCAGCTCTGAGCCAGAGGAGAGACGGTCAGCAACAGCTTGTCCAGGGGAGCGCCCCCCCCCCCCCCCCCCCCCCAGGAGCCCCTCCGGCCCCACCTTCCCTTTCTTCAGGCTGGTGTAGAGCTCCTTGCTCTGAAGAAATTTCTCCATCTCTGCCTTCACCAGCACCCGGCGCACGTTGATCATTTCCTCCACCGTCAGCGCCAGGCTTTCCACGGGGTGGCTGAACTCCTGCTGTGGGGGGCAGAGTATGGGATCAGAGCTGCCCTCAGCCAGGCCAGCTGCCCAGGCAGAGAGGGCAGTTCAGGTCTACGGCAGTTAGGGCTCCAGTAGAAACACCAGCCCTTACACTACATCCCCTTCCTCAGCCAGTCAGATTTCAACAGCCAGGGAAAGCTGGCTAGCCACAATCTCACAAGATAGAGAGAGAGGCTGGCTTCCGTTTGGGAAAAAAACAAAGCTCACAGATCCATGCAGAATTGGTCCCAAATAACAAAACGACAAATTGCCCAAAGGAAGATGTTCCACAAGCTCAGGTTCTAACTCCAGAAAGAAAGTGGGATTGGAGCCGTTGCGCTCGCAATCCTCCCAGTAAAGTTTTTCCATATTACCATTTCCTGACTCACTCCCCTCTGGGCCATGTTTCTGGGACAAGAAGTCGGCTTGGGGTGGCCCAGCCAGCCTCACTTATCAGAGGGCATGCCGCAAAGCATGTGTGAAAACCCACACCACCAAAGATGCTTACCAGCCACAAATATTTCAAATTCGCGTCTGTGACCGGAACAGAGCTGGCCTCCAAATTCTCCTCCACAGAACCGAGGATGTCTTGTTTACGAGGACACGAACTGACCCAAGGGTGGTAGCGAGCCGGAACCGAACCTGAAGGAGAAGAGAAGGGATCCGGCAAGTCAGAATCTGCCCAGCAGGGAGAACAGGCCCTCCTGCTTCCCATGAAGACACAAGGGGTATGTAGCTGAAGCAAGAGGCAAATCAGAAAATCAATAGCAGCCACATCCAGCCAGCATTCACAAACGGAAAACTCTTCCAGCACCCGTTGCCCTCCCAGGTGCAGGAGATGAACCCATTCACACCCAGGCAGAGCTGGTAAAAAGTCCCCCCCCCAAATCTTCCCAAGCTCTTTCTCTCTGGATTTGCAGTGGTCCTCAGACAGTTGGACTGCAGTGTATCTGCTGGGAAAGGAGGGGACGCAGAGAGAATGGTGTCCCAAAGTGGAGTTAGGTCACAAAAAGAGGTTCACTTGCCCATGTTTTCCATGCTGGCCCACGCAGAGGACATGGTACCTGAGCGAGGCCTCGAGTCTGACAGGCTGGGCCTTAAGTACTCCCGGTGAGGCTCGCTGCCTTCACTTTCATCCCAAAAATGGGCCAAGTCTTGCTCGGAGAAAGAGCGGTCCCGCTTCAGGGGCATCAGGGGGCCCGGCTCCTGAATCGCCTCTGAGCAGGGAGAGTCTTCTTCCTGCAGAAAAGGGAACACTCAGCACGCCTGCAGAAAGCCGGCACTCAGACCCCCTCCCCAGGCACAGCCCCTGAGGCAGAGCAGGACGGCATTTCTGCCCTCTAGGAGAAGGAACACTGGAGCCGGGGCATGCACGCACAAGAAAGAGGCCTTTGGGCACATGGTGTCAGTGGCCCTAAAGGGTGGCAGAGGTTGCCAAAGCAGGAGGTTTGGGGCAAAGGAAGAAGAAGAGGAGGCCAACAGGATGGGACTGCAAAGTCCGCTCGTGGCCTGTGCCTGTTCCAGCAGGCCAAGGTGCTCTTCTTGCCCAGAAAGCAGGAGACAAGGCCCAGCTCTTACTTCCGAAACAAACATCTCCTCCATCTCTGCCAGTGTGGGTGCCTTCAGCAGGACCCTCGGCCTCTGGCGCTGAGGTGGGGCACCGGACTCTGAAACGGAGAGGTTGATGCAAGAGGTCGATTTCATGTTGCTGGAGCAGGCATTCACCAGGCAGGGCAAGGAACCAAACCCTGGCAGGACAAGAGGAGAGGGCACGGTGTGGCACCAGCTATCTTCTGTGCTGGGCACATAGGAAACTCCATCCTGGCCTCCCTTCTAACAAGTGGCATTTAGAATAGCCCAGCTTTCCCCAGCCTGACACTGGACCATGGTGCCCATCCAAATATCAACGTGGGTCAGAGCTGCAGGGCTGAAGGATGGGACACCCAAACTGTCTTCCCTCAGAGAGACTTCCAAGCTCCCTCCTGTTTCAGTCTCCACTTTTGGTGATGAGATGCAGCTGCATTCTTAGTCTGGAGCGTCTTGCGACATCTGTGGGACTAGACTGAGATTTGAGAGTTTCCCCTAAGACCCCACAGTTCCTCTCCTGCCTTTGCCGTCTCATCCCAGGAGGGAGCAAACGGATATTCTCTAGCTTGCAGGAACAACCCCCCCTTTTTTTTTTAAAGGACAGACACACCTCTCTGGTCCTGGTGCTGCAATTCCACCGGCCGGAGCTTCCGTTCCTGCTTGATCTCCTCCAAGATCTTCTCATGGAGGGTCCTCTGCTGCTGAGGCAGGGGGCGCAGCCTGCGCTCCGAAGCCTGCAATAAGGTTGGGAAGCTAGAGAGCCACGTTCCACTGCCTGCTGCTCTTCCAACTCTGGAGCTGAAAGGGCACCTTAAGGCCACCAAAATAGGTCCCCAATCCGTGGCTTTCAAGAGGTTACCGAATGACGGTAAACCAAGCTAGCATGTATACTGGACTGCATCCTTTGTAACGTTCACTTGTTGGGAAGCAGAGCAAAGCACCCTGGCCAGCTTCTGCCCTTGAGATTGCAAACAGCGCAGCTCTGGCTGGCCAGAACACCCCTTGTCCAATCCAGAAAGCAGCCCCAGCAGCTTTTTTCCAAAAAATAATTTCCTATTGGGCAAATGACAGGCTCAAATAAACGATGGAGTTTTAGAAGGGGCAAAAGCAATTAAGGTGATTGTTAGTGCAACCCCCAAAGTCCGACTAAAGGCCCTTTCCATCCCCACCCCGGTAAACTACAGAAAAGCAGAACTTGGGCTGACCTGTCTCAGAGGCGGACGGGATCGTATGAAATCCAAAATGAGTTCATGGGCGTCCTTCTTCACCCTGGGTGGAATGTCTCCGTCCACCTGATGGAGATCCATACAGAAAAATTAGCCATAGCTGCTCCTGTTCTTCAGGAGCCTCTAGTTACCCGGGACAGGTGGCGATTTCTCCTTCTTTCCAAAGTCCCGTCCATCTTGTCTGCCTTTGGGTTGGTTTCTATAAGGTTCAGGGGGAAGAGTTGCTGACACCTCCCGCTGTGCTCTAGGGCCAGACCCACACGAACAGGAAGGCCCCAGAGAGTGGCCGAGCTGCACAGGTTGCCTGGTGACCCCAGAGAGGGAGGGGACGGTCCCCATTCCTCTCACCATGACCTTGCGGAGCTTATAGTTGCGGGCTCGGATGTCCTGCATCAGCATCTCAAAAGGTGTCAGCTGATACTCTGTAGGCAAGGGGTCAAATTGTTTCTGCTGGACCTTCTTGAGCTTCACGCCGTTCCGTAGTTCTCGCATGAGCTGGACCCAGAGCCGAGCCTGAAGTCACAAACCAACAAAGCCACCACGGTCGGTTTCCCCCAAACTCTGCTTGAGCCAGAAGAGCTACGGATGCCTTCTCTGTGACTCTTCCTCTGAGAAGCCAATCCTCCTTCTGAGCTTTCTTCGAGGCAAGCAGTGCTTCACCCGTGGGACAAAGCAGACCGTCTCCCACGTGCTGGGAAGGTCTCGCTATGGGCAGCCCTGGGAGACTGTTCTGAAGGCCAAACCACAGCCATGACGACACGGCATTACTCAACCTAGCCCGACCCTTTCTTGCAAATGGGTCTGTAGGGAGAAGCTGGGGTTGCAGATGAGTGTTTTAAGAAAATAAATATTATTATCGAGCATAAAGTTCATGTCAGGTGCGCCTACAGCACCAAGGGGAAAGCTCTCCCCTCCATTCTTCTTGCTTCTTGAGGGGAAGCAGTTCTCTATGTAGAATATTTATACCCAGCCCCACCCAGGGAACTTTATAAAAGCTTAGCACCAACTCTCTTTGTCCTTTTCCCAGCCTGCTCCGTACCCAGTCCGTGTTCCTCAGGTTGTCCAGCTCTGCTGCCGATCGGTCCCTCAGCTCCTCGTCCTTCAGTTTCACCAGCATCTGCACACCCAAGAGCCAGAAGCAGCTTAGCCTTTCCCGTTTCCATTGCATTCATGGTGGCATAGAAGTTACGGATTGGACTGGGATGAACTGGAAAGGGCAGGGAAGGGGCACCCAAAGCTTACTCCGGGCTGCTGGGTGGGAGGGGATTAAGTCCTTATTCAGCTGGATCTTCTGTGCAAACAAGGAACTGGGACAAGAACCAGCTTTAGCATGGTGTGGGGGAGACAGGGCACAACTTCTCCAAATGGGAGCCTGTCTGGGAGCTGTAATACTCCACACAAGGGACTATAATGGGTGTCAGCAACCTGTGGCTCCGGAGCCGCATGCGGCTCTTTGGGCCCTGTGCTGTGGCTCTCTGTCAAGTGATCCCACCATTGGCTGGCCCCACCCCTCACCCTCCCCTCCCCTCCCAGTCACTCCTCGCCTGGCCTGAAAAAGTAAGGGCGATGGCGGGGGATGAAGAAGTAGGCGGGGCAGAAAGATACAGAGAGAGGGGGAGAGAGAGGGGAGGGAGGGAAGGAGGGAGATGTCAAAAGCGTTTTGTGGTTCCCAGTGATTTTTAACAACCGGTTCTCTGCCCTAATGACCAGCTGGGTAGGCATGGCTAAGGGGGGTCATTTGACTGGTGGAAATGAATGACGTCAAGTTGGCCATGCCCACCCAGGTTTTGTGGCTCACTGTGTTTTCTGTGGGAAACGGGTCCAAATGGCTCTTTGAGTGTTTAAGGTTGCAGTCCCCTGGACTAGAAGCAAAGGGCAGGTGAAGAGCAGAGCAGCTCTTTTAAGAACAAGCCACAGGTATCAAAACTCGGGTGGCTCTCAGCCCTTAGGATGCCTAGGTGGGAGAAGAAGGTAGCAGGTTGACTCTCGTCTTTCCTCTGTGAATAGCTCGAGTCTTACAGTTTGTAATTGCTTAATGTAGCTGCATCCTTGAATCTCGGCCTGCTAGCCTTCCAGTTCACGCACCGGTCTGGGAAAAGCCAGACAATGTACGTGTGGATGCATTCAATTTCTCACCAGGAGGTCTTTGGCTGATGCTCTCCTGGAGCTCCATTCAAGGTCTCCTTGCAAAGAGAGATGAAGCCGAGGGCACCTGTGCTCTCAACATCTCTAATGTTGATCATTCTTTTTGTCCCTCAGCCTTTCTCACTTCCACTCTCAGGTTTCAGAATAGAATCCCCCGCCCGAGTGACTATTTCAGGAGGGGGTGTGTGGAAATGACTTCCCCATGAACTCTTTTCCACAGGAAAACAGCGCCTCTCCCTGGAGAGGGTTGGGCTGGAGAGTCCCTAATTACCAGCTCTCATTAACTACTTAGGGTTTCTCCCAAGAGATGCAAAGCACAAGCCCACTGAGAGGATGGCTTCCTCAGGCAGCACCCCAGCCTACCTCCATCCCAGGAGTTCTCTCCGTAAGAAGAGGGAGAGCTGAGCCCCACCTATGCCATAGAGGCATCCTGGCAAAGAAATGGGCGGGGGTGTCTCCCCTTCCCCCCTCCCAGCTCTTACTTGCACCAGCTGTGCAGGGGAGGACCCTGACCAGGTGCACAGTTCTAGAGGTGAGAACTGCAGGGAGACAGCAGAGACCCCTCCCCAGCTTTCTTACAGATGGGATGGCAGGAACAACAGGGCTGGGGGCTTGCCAGGATGGGGCATGTTGCTGCTCAGCTATCACAAGAAGGTGGAGTTCCTACAGCACCCGCAGAGCCTGAATGGCACATTGCCCTGGCTCAGCTGGGCAGCAGCCAGCAGAGAAGGCAGGTCAAGAACTGCCCATCTCCCTGGCGCTTGCAGCAGACGTCCCAGGCCAAAGAATCTAATGGACTGAATCTGGCCATCTGGATCTTTTTCCCAGCTAGAGGAAGGCGAACAGAACGGGCCTTCTCTGTGATCCCTCCTTTTTCTGAAATGCTCTTTCCCAAGAGGCACGGGCAGCCTCTCACCCCTGCCCTTTGGTACCCAATTAAAGTCAGTATTCCTCCCACCAGTCCTTGGCCAGCTCTTCTCCCTGGGGTCATTTTAGCCATCCTGGTTATTTTATCTCCGTTCCTTGCTGCTGAGAGGTCTGTACTCCATCCAGAGTCCTGTGGGACTGGGGTGGCTTAGAAATGCCGCTGAACAAGATAAATCCAATTTGCAGTTACCTGCAGAAGCCAAGCAGCCCAGCACATGGGCCTCAGCCAAGCAACTATCTGGGACACAAAGAGCCTTTTTAACAGCTGGGCAGCTGCTCTAGAGATGCCGAGGCTCTCCCTTTCCAGGGGAATTGGGTAACTTCTTGGCAGGTGCTGAGAGATGCAAGGCTGGAGTGTCCTCCCAGTCCCAGGACAGACACACATCCAGGTGCAGCCTAATGCCCACTTGCCCCCCGAGGGCAGCACTTCAGGAGTGGCATCTGCAGATGGTCAACAACCCAAGCAAGCCCCACTCACTTCCTTGGCATCCCGGATCTTGGCCAGAAAAGCCTTCAGCTCCACCGTCTCGAGGAACAGGGCCCGGCACACTGCCTGGTAATGAGCGTGGGCCTCCTGCGGCTGGGAGAGGCGGGCAGCGCAGAGCTGCATCACTTGGCTGAACATGCGGACTGTGTTCAGGGTCCCCTTGGCCACTGCCTCCTCCTCTTCCTCCTGCCCACTGTAGCCTTCGTCTGCGGTGCTGCTGCCATTGCCGCTGTCCTCGGAATCCCCGTTGGTCATCAGGTCTATCAGCCGCTCCAGTTCGGGGCTCAGCTCACGTTCCTCGTTCTCCTCCAGGCCCCAGTCGAGGGCTCGGTAGATGACAAAGCCCAGGGACTGCACCATCTGCAGGGGAGGAAAGGGGGGCAAATTGGCAGAAGAGGGAAAGACACGGCTTGGTTGATATCCTGTTTGTTACAAGTGCTGATGAAATAACTCTCATCCACACCTGCCCAGGGCAAACTTAAGACCCCTTCCCAGAAATCAGGGTCAGGGAGAACCTGCCAGTGTGGTGTCTTCGGAGGATGGCTGGGCTCAGCGGCAATGCCAAGTAGCTGTGCCGAAGCCAGGGTGTGCCAAGGTGCTCAGACCCTGGCAGCTTTAGGGAGAGGTGAAAAAACGGGCCATCTGATCTGCGCAAGCTGACGTTTTCCATACTTGCCAATGCTTTGCTAGTGAGAGTGACATGAGGAGCTTCAATAATTAGCTTCCTAAGAGACTGTTGAGTGGTTACCAGACTTATCCAGTTCCCAAGGCCTGCAAGAAGAGAAGATGAGCTTTCCATAGGGCCCTCGACCACCTACCTGTGCTTCTGCTGCAGGCGCCAAGGTCAGTGGAAGCTCTGCAAAGGGAAGATGACACTGTTAGAAGATGCCGGTCTCAGAAATACCAAGAGCGCCAGGCGTTGTCAACTCTAGGCAGATTTATGTACCCACCTACGTACCTGAGCCCATCCTAGACCTGAGAGCCAGGCCAGAACCAAGCAGGTTCCACACTGACGTCTCTTATTTTGGTAAAAGGGCAGAGATGGCCAATGGGTAGAGTTTACTTTGGCTGGTTAAATGGGGAATGTTTCAGCCTATGTTGGGTTTGGTGCACAAAGGCCAACTATTCACAAAATGAGTGTGCCTGGGTGTGCAAATGAGATTAAGGCAAGTGGCATGTTGGGGTCACACACACAGGTGTTGCTTTGTCCACAAGTGAATAGAAAATTGCGAAAGGCCAGAATTACAAATGGAAGAAGAAGAAAAAGATTGTGGCAAGTACTATGAAAAGAGTATCTCCTTGTGTAAAGGATTTCTAAAAACAGAACTTGTAAGATGCTGGTAAAAGCAACTTTCCTGGTGCATTTAAGGTCAGTCTGGAAGCCATCTTGGAACACACACGTACCCACGGCCAGTTCGGACCCCCATTTCCTGCCATTGACAAGATGTCCCACAGCCCCATTTCACAGCTGCGCTTCCTCTTTGAGGACATAAAAGTGCACTGGATAGATGGGTTTGTGCCTAGGGAGACCTCCCCCTCCTCTCTCTCTCCAAGTGAACCCAGCTCTTCTCTCTAACTTTGCTGTCTCATCTGTGGACCAGGAGACAATGGGAAAGGACACTGAAAGAAGATTCTAGGGGTCACCTTCTCCAGAGAGAATTGCATGAACTGTAATCAATAAAATGAAATTTGGCAAAAAGAAAGAAAGAAAAAAAAAGGAAAATTAGGCCATTAGGAGAAAGCAGAGAAGCACTTAATGCAGCAGCAGCAGCGCAAGCAGAGCCAACTCCAGCTATTCTACCTCCCCTCCCACTGCCTGACATCACACGGAGCCAAGGCTGGGGGAGGGGGGCACAGCACAGTCCTTGAAGCCTTGTGGGCAACTCTTCTGTGGCAGATTCTGCCCTGATTCCTTCCTGCCTGCCATGGAGGCCAATGGGAAGCAGTGGAACTCCCTACCCTAAAGCTGGCCTTTCTAGAAGCTGACTCTGCTGAACTGTTGTGACATACTTGGCACCTCCAATGCAATTCCCTTTCAGTTTGTTTCCCCAGCCCTCAGATGGAGGGCAGGTGGCATCAGCAAGATCTTGCACAGCTCCATGCTCTGGAGAACCTGGGAGAAATGCCCTTCATGGGGGGGGGGGGGCTTTTGCACACTGGACTTTCTCTTCCCTGGTCTGATTCACATTCTTAAACTTATCCAAGTTACCCTTTGGAATGGTAGCGGAATGGTTCCTGGAATCCTACCATTCACTTTACCAAAAAGGTATATGAAGAGGAAAGCTATACAAAATGCACATGTGCATTAAATTGGGAGAATTTGCTTTTCAAAAACATATAAATCAAATTTTTTAAAAAAACAAAAAAAACGATGCATTAGGCAAAACTGAAAGAGAAGCACACATCTTTGGAGAAAATAGGAGAAAATTTTGTGCAGATTTAAGAGAAAAAACCCCCTCAAGCAATGAAGCAGTATGTGCAAAACTCTAAACTAAGTGCCTTTGCCCACTGCTGCTGATGTGCTGCCTGCATTTTGATCCATGAATACACCTGATATCAGGCTGGGGAGCCAGGAGCAGCCTTGCCTGGAACAGAGGCCCTTCTTTGTCTGCAGCAGCAAAAATCCCCTCTCACCGCTGCTGGAGGAACCCTCAAACTGTTGCTGTTGGCTCCTCCTCACTGAGAGATCCAGGCTGCCTGCAGGCAGGGAGTTCTAGGCTGGAATGAGTCAAATGTACAGCCAGGAAGCCACCAGGTTAGTGACCCTCAGCGCCAGCCTTGGCCATAACTCATCAGCTGGGCTTTGGTAGAGTGGAGAACTGGCTGGACCAGTTCTGATGATGGGCTGGGCTGCACTTCTAAGTCAATATTATCAGAAGCAGCTGCAGCTTCCCTGGTAAAGGCTCCCTACAACAAGCTGCATCCCAGACAAGGACAGAAGCAAACAGCCGCCTAAGGAGCAAGACCGCTGGCCTCTCTGCCACCCTAGCTGTGCGCCCGTCACTGCAACTCGCGTTTGACTTTGCGCTGTTCATAAGCAATTAGAACAGAGGGACAAGCAGCAATTACCTCTCTTGGATGTTGTTGCTTTTTAACTTCAAGACTGATACTCTGAAATAAAACCATGAAATGAAAGCATTTGCTTGGCAGCAGGGAGGCACTGAAAGGCAGATGCAGGACTGAAGAGTGGCTAAACCAGGACTAAGCCCAAAACGAAGGAATCAGAGAGGCAACTAAGCAGCAAAACCCAATTTAGCAATAGGAAGAACAGGTGGCAGTCATGGGGGAGGGAAACGGATACACGAGTCAAGGAAGGAAGACACTTTCCTTCCTTGACTATATGAACGGAAAATTCTGGACTCCTGCCTTAGGTGGGGGGGTGGACTAGAAGACCTCCATGGTCCTTCCAGCCCTAGGATTCTACTCTATGAAAAGTCAGGCCTGTTCAGGCAAGAGTCATAACTCTCCCATTGAGTTGATGCCATCAAGAGGAGGACATATGTCCACCTGTGCTGGTTCTTCAACGGGTGACCTTCTTCTAGCGTGTGAATGTAGTGGCCTGCATGCAAAGGTCCTGCTGATTGATGGCTATACCACTCAGGTGGCCATTTCTCGAAAAAGATTGTACACTTAAGGACAGCTTTTCTCACTCCCCGACCCAAGTAATAGATCCTCATCCTGAAAAAGTGTTCTGGCTTTAACACTGTTTTGCCATTAAAACCCTCTGTAACGTTAAGGCCCCATCAATCCCCACAGGATGTTCTCAGCAGTTCTCCCTCCCTGTCCCAAGTCCCAAAATAACATGGGGATCATCAGGCGCAGACGTTGCTGTTGAGGATGTTTCCCTGCTGCCCTTCAGAGAGGCTGGGAAGACCCCATCGTGGACGTGGCTTTGACACAGACTCTCCTCACCTACTGCCTGCCTACCTGACAATGCAGCTGTGAGCATCCAAACTTGGTCACCTCCTACTCTGGGATGCCACCCAAGACCCAGCCCACTTGCCACCTGCCCACACTTCTTCCTCTGGAATTATACCGCTTCACTTCTCTGGACCAGACCCTCCTCAAGGCCTCCCTTGCCTCTTGGAAGCCCTCAGGACTGAGGCCCTAGTAGGCTGCAGGTGCTTCAGCCTCCCAACGGCCACCATAAACCACCTGCTTTGGCAGCAACAGTTGGTGTAATTACACACATCAGACACATGGCAAGGAGATGAAAGAAACACTTCTGACCTCTGAGCTCACACAGTAAATAAATTACTCAAGGCAAACTAAACTCCACCCAGTTCACTGGGGCAAAGGAGCAGATAAATGTGGAGAATTGCCAAGAGAAAGGTGGTTTTCCGGAAAACCGGAAGCTCCCCGAGAGAAGGACTCCTTGATCTGCATGGCTGGGATGTTGCATCACACAGAGCTGCTTCCCCCTCCTGGAAAACTATCGGCACCCCTGCTAGCCCTTTCATTGCTTGGGGCACCCCGACTTTCTGCCTTCCTGCAGCTGCTTCTGGAATCGCGTTGGAAAGCCTAAAGTACTCAAACTGGGACAATTTCCTAACCCGTCTTGAGAATTCTGCCGGGAGGGGGGCGGGGGGAGCACTAAAAAGATCTTAGATGCGCCAGAGCATCCTGCGGTCGGAGCAGGATTTTAGGGTCCCTGAATTCAGGCCACCCTATGGCTCGGGACCGCGTCGGGGACCCCGCAGGTGGAGGGGGCTGATCGCGACCTCCCGCTCCGTCCAAGCCACGATTTCCCACCGCCGGTCCCTTCGGTGTCCTTCCGTGGACGAGCCCAGACTTTCTTCGGCGGCGCCGGGGTCCCCGAGGGGCTTTCGGTCCCCGGGCTCACGGCCCCCGGCGCGCTATTCCCCGGGCGCCCCCTCCCCACTCACCGGCCTGGCCGAACTCGCCGCGGGCGGAGACGGCGCCGTCCTTGTGCAGGCGGAGATCGGCGGTATCGCGGAGGCGTCCGGCCGGTCCCCTGCGGCGGCGGCGCCGCCCTTCCTCGGCACCCGGCGGGTCGGGCTGGAGCAGCCCGCGGCAGCATTGGAAGCAGACGGCCCACGCCTGCTCCTCGTTGACGGGCTGCTCGTAGGCCTTCAGCACCTCCTCCAGGGACAGCTCCTCCGCCGCGGCCCCCGCCGCGGCGCCCCCGCCCGCCGCGGCCCCCGGCCCGGTCCCTGCGGCTGAGGCTGCGGCTGCTGGTCCGGCGCGCGCCATGGCCACGGCTCCATCAGCGGCTTCCAGCGCCGGGCTCCATGGCGGTGACGGCGGCGGCGGCGGCGGCGGCCTCGCTGCTCCTGCTGCTCTTCCTGCTGCTCTGCCTGCTGCCGCCGGCGGACGACCTGGGAAGGAGCGGGGAGGAGACGACAGGGGAGGGGAGGAAGGCTGAGCCAGTCGCCAGCCGCACTGCCCGCCGGAGGGAGCCAGGCCAGCCCAGGCCCAACGCCGCAGAGCCGGCCTCGGGGAGCGCTTCGGCCGTTGCCGGACGGCCCCGAACCCAGGGCGGATGGCGAAAGAAACTGGGCGGCACCTGCCGGGTAGAGCCGCCGGGACAGAGGCAGCGCTGCTCACCGAGGAGCCTTCGGCCGCCAGTTACGTGTCCCCGGCACTCCCATCCGGACTTACTCTGGAGTAAGCATCACAGGGGCGCCCGCTTCTGAGTAAGCCTGGTTTCGGAGTGTGAGGCAGCTGGAAAGCAGGCGTAGTTAGGGGAGGTGGGGAGTGAAACCACCAACACCGCCACACCCCCAACGGCACAGCAATATCTAAGGGGAGGGGAGGAAAGTCTAACTTTCTGTCGGGGAGGGGGGCATGGCTGGCTGCAGCTGCCGGCTGAGGTCGCCCCTTTGCTTCCACCCTTTGACTGAATGGGAGACAACTGGCCACATTCATACACAGCTCCCCATGGAAGGATTCACAGATGACACTAAACCAAAACTGAACGAACTGTATCTGGACTTAGTAGAAAGAGCAGCTGCTTGAATCTCTGGTGCCACCTTTGCAGACTATCACCTTTTATTAAAAGGAAAAAAATATTGTGATGCCTTTTTGTAAAACATGTCAGCCTGGAAAGGTGAGAAGGGTGAAAGCAGTCTGGATGTGCTCTGAAGCACCAGCCTTCCGCTGTAAAACAGGTTCTGGGACCTTCCGGCTCAGATTAGGTCGTGGAACTCTTCTTCCAGGGTGGGGCTCATCAGGTTAGGTTTCAAGCTCCACCTGGGAGCCTGGAGGGCCGGTAGACACAATATTTGAAAGCCTGCAGGGAGGCCCAGAGATTTACCGCCTTGGGGCGCCTGTTTCCCCCAGCAGCCATGACCTGCCCCCCTTCCTTTTCAAATACTTGGGGGCTGTTTTTTTCATAGAGTCCATGGAGGGAAGAAGCAGCTATCTTGGACCAATCAATCATGACCTATTAGTTCTTTAAAACAGATCCCAGGAAAAACTCACTCTAAGTCATATTTTCTACACCTGCAGGGAAATAGACTAACCCTTCAGAAACTCAACTCCCGCCTGGCTGCTCCCAGTAATAATAAGTCATAAATGAGTTGCTCTCCCATAGAAAAAACAAATAATGTGTTCAGAGATCTCCCCTCCCCTCTCAGAGAGAATCCATTTTCACTCTCTTGCTTTTCCAGGATTTACATTTTGTTGCTAGGAAGGTGCAACGTCTGTTAACTGCAACAGCAGTGTGTACACACAAACAGATGCAGCAGCCACACCAGTTATTTTTAAGCTCAAGGCCAGAAGAGTTGATGTAGCCTTTCAAAGCCCCCAGCTTGTCTACTACATACCTGTTCTAGTTATGTCCTCAAGATATTTGAAAATTACACATCTTTTTCAGTGCAAACTTTAAAAAAGACTGATTTTCAAGATCCCAGAACCGAACTCTGAGCATCACATACCTAAACATGGTTCCATTAAACGTTTTCCCACAAAGGCCAAGCCAAGGGCCCTCAGCTGCTCTTACTAAGAGTTTTTCTTAAGCAAGGAGGAGGAGGAGGTTAATAAACAAAGTCCTCCTACTCATTAGTGGAAAATGGGGCATAATCACAACCTGAAAGAAACAGGCAAGTGAAGTTGGCTGCATGGGAGGAGGGAAAGGAGGAACACTCAGCCTTCCTCCTTAATGATCCTGGGAGTCCCTCCACCAGTTGCGATAGAGGCAAAATCAGGTGGTCATCTCTCCCCCCCAGTTCTTTGCCTCTTGTCACTTGTAATGTTTTAATGCCGCTTCCCACCCCCTCCCCCAGAAATCCTGAGCCCCCCACAATTGTTGAAGTACAACTGCATTGCTCCCAACAAGAAGGGCTTCTAGGATGGAGAAAGCTAGACTAATTTATCTATTTCTTTAATTTATTAAATGTATTGCCTACCAATCTTATAACAGGATAACTCTGGGTGGTTTACAATATTAAATCAGCTTCATACTTCATACATAGAATGTATTTAGATGTGTTGACATTACCATACTATTTTGTATTTTACAGGAGGGGGGCTGCTTGGAGTCTTAGATTGGCAGAAAACTGAGAACTGCAATAATGGAATGACCTGTTAGTGCCATCTGTTTTCTAAAAATGCACAAGAGGAAAAACATCTTTTGAGGTCTGTGTTGACTCTGCCTTTAACCACGGCACTGGAGGGGGAAGTGATGCTTTGATGTTATTATCAGCATCTGGAGAAACAGAATGCTTAGGCTGTTCGACAATCAAAATGAGCAGCAAGTGCCACATGTAGGCCTGGGTCTCTAAAGTGGCACCACAGCAAATCTGGTAAGGGATTATTTTTAGCCCAGCGTTTGATGTGTTCTGCTGGCCTCACACAAAGTCTTCCAAGCTATTTCTCTACATCTCTCTCTCTCACTCACACACACCAGAGTGCAGGTCCTTTTTGCTTCATTGCTGTAGGGCATTTGGAGTCAGACCCCAGCTTCCATTCAACCTGAAGGCTTTAGAACTCTGGTGGACACCCCCCCCACACACACACTTTTCTGGTCTGAGGCCCAGCCAGGAGCAGCAGCCCTCCATTCCCTGTTCCAGGGAGTCCAGGGGAGGCTTTTTCTATAGGGGCTGAAAGAGTTTCTTCCTTGTCCCATCAAGAATTGTGGGGAGGGGAGTTTGGCAACAGATCAAATCCACCTGGTGAGGCCTGAAGCTGGGCCATGCAGGAGAGCAGAGGGTGGGGGCTTTCCTAGTCAAGGACCCTCCCTGGAGGCTGAACTGCACTCGGTGGAGCGGAAGGGATCTTTGAGCTGGGCTCACTCTTCTGGGGGATGGGTGATCCAGCAATGCAGGTTGTGATCAGCCAGAGATCTCCACTCTCTGGGCAGTGGCACTCTCTTCAGTGCCCTTTAGATGTGCAGATTGGTCCCTTTGAAGCAATGACTTCACCCCCAGCCCCAATTGAATCTCCAGGCTCTGCATTAATGGCTTAATTAAAAATAAACACTTTTACCCATTAAATTAGCATGCATTAGCTCAGTCATCAGCCTCATGGTGATCTTTAAATACTGGAGAAACTAAGGTGCCCAGACAGGCTGAGGAAAATGGAGGCAGCAATTCCTAGCGGTTACCAGTTAAGTGGAGGCAGCAGCTGCTCGAGGAGCAGAGATGTTCCCAGAATGGCCTGCTAAAGTCAACAGCCAAAGTCAAACTGTCATTGTGGGATTGTGCAGCTGGACGGGTTGTGTGCTTCACCTCCTTATCTTGGAGTAAGTGTAACAATGACCGAGTTCACTGGATAAATATGAGTTCAAACAAGCCATTGTGTGCTTTCCTTCTTGTTCGTAAGGTGTTCTGTGAAGCCAGCCAATCGCAGTTTATTAAATAAATTATGGTTAAAGAAATAATGGCTTGACACGTCTGAACAAATTGCCCAAATCTCTCTCAGCAGATCAAGGCACTGTGGCTAGTTTTCCTTTTTCCCTCAGGGGGCCTCTCCTCCAGCGGGCAGCCATCTTGCTGCTACTCCAAGAGCTCCAGGCTTCTGCTGCACACCAGGCTTGGAACCACCCTGTAGGCCAGGTTCAGAGCAATGACCCCTTGGCTGCAGGCGGGAGGACTAACAGGTGCAGCAGAACTGGGTTTTGGCTTCAGGTCGCATGCTCACACCTCACCCTGCAAGGGCAGAGCCTTGTTAGGAGCCAAATCCAGTGGCCAGAAATGTGTGTGTGTGCGTGAGAGAGAGAGAGAGAGAGAGAGGGAGATGGGGATTATCTGGAGCAGCTCTTTCCTCCGTGTGAATTGGGCCAACCTACCTAGTCCAGCTCACCTTCCCCTACTAAGGCAGCCTTGGCTCCTGGCCGATTATTTGCCCAGCTGAGGCATTCTTTCCCTGCTCCATCATTATTTACAGTAGCCAAATATCCTTATCTCCTCCTCCTTTTGAGAGTATTGCTGTGGCAACCAAGGGAAAATAGGAAACCACTCCCTTGCAAGGCTGGTTTTTCTTTTGCTCCTCTCACTCTTAACCTCAGATTGCAAGAAACAGATTTGCCCCATTAGCAACCCCCCCCAACTACCTGCCCTAGATAGTATCCTATTGTACAAAGAGGCAGAAGTTCAACCACGCACACACGTATGGCAACCAGACTTTATTTTAAGCTTCATTATTAGCATTTTAAAAAGTGATATTAGCACTTTTAACAAGTTTCCTTTTAAAATATGAGAACTTGTCTTCTCAGCACTATTCAGGAATCCTGCATTCTGAACGTCCTTGAATACACTGGCAACATTCAAGATACACACCCAGCTGGGAAAGTCATGCAACCCATAAATTTGCCACTTGTGGAATGTTGTTTAGAATCAATGTTTCTCTTTGTTCAAGTTCCACATGTAATCAATGTATTTTATTCTTTGATCACTTGCTTGCCGAGTATCATATATACCAAATAGACATCATTTGTTTCTCTACCCCATGAAAAGACCCCCCCCCCTTAATAAATGCTTTTTGTTTTGCTTGGTTTATTTGAAGATTCGTACAGTATTTTCCGTGGGCAAAGCAGCCGCTTTGCGAAAGTAAAAGTTTCTCAAATTCAGAAATCGGCCTCCCCGCCAAACTCGGGCTGCCTGGGGTTGGAGGCAACGGCTGGACGGGAAGCCGGAGACTTCGCTCGCCAGTTTATTGCACGGGCGCAACATACGGGCGAACGGTTGCCAATTAGCCGGAAAGTAGCCAGTCTGCGCAATCATTTCTCCCGAATTAGATTCCCAGAAATGCACACGCGCGCGCCCATACAAAGGTAGCCTTATTCCGCAAGCCACGCCTGCGCAGTAGACCTCCCCGCACAGACGCTCCGTCAGGATCGATTTTCTTGCCACACTAAAGATGGCGCTCGGCTCGTTCCCTCCCTCCATCCGTTCCCCCAATGGCCGCAGCTCCCGCTTAGCAAATAGAAAAACTCTCTTGTCCCCTTCCTATTGGAGAAGGCGTTCAAACGGCGGCCAATCAGAACGTAGGGCGCGCTAGTTGGCTGGTGGGAGGCGCCGCTGTGGGAGAATGGCCGGTCGGGCCCTTTCCGCCCTTCTGGGTACGGGGGGGAGCGGGGGGAGTGCTCTGTACATGCCCAGAGACTCTCCGCGTTAGCCTTGGGCTGCCCCGGAGGGTGGGAATTGCACTCTGCATATGCTCAAGGAGCCAGCATCACCGTGAGGGACATGAAATAGGAGGGGAGGTGCGCTAAGCAAAGGAAATAATTCTAACGAATCCCCCACTGTGTCTTTAGCGGGGAGATGCCAGAGGCAAACGAGGGAGCCCAGAACCCAGCAGGAGCTGCGGGAAGCGGCCCTGCACCTTTGGAGCCGGCACCAGAAGCTGGACGAGCTCCTGCTGGAGGTGAGCAGCTGCGCCTGATGCCCCAATGGGGGGTTTAGGCAGCTGCGGCGGCGCCCGCATTTCTTCAGCCTCGGGGCCTTCGACTCCCGGGATTCTCCAGCCATTCGGGGGGGGGGGGGGGGGGGGGG
>WNWU01000065.1:6286095-6337131 GCA_012654045.1 Ptyas mucosa | reverse complement strand
GGGGGGGGGGGGGGGGGGGGGGGGGGCCGCCCGCCCGCCCGTCTTCCAGGCTCCGCGATTGAGGCAGGCTTGTGGCCCTGATAGGCTTGTTCGTGGTTAAGAAGGGCTGGGGGGAAGGTAAATAGTAAGTGGCCCTCCTCTGAAGTGATACTGATGGTAAGGACAACATTCTGTAGAATATTTGAAACTGTAAAACAGTTAAAAACACAACAGTGCAGGATTTGGATAATAATTCAGTTAAGGCAACATTGGCTTACATTTCAGTAGTGCTTACCGCTCTTTAGGATGCTCTTTTTAGGATGCTAACCTTGTTTTCATTGTGGATTAATAGTGCTCTGTGATTTTTAAACGATTACCCTGCTGAAAAGGTCCTTTGGCAGGGAAGAAATCTGGACTGACCACCAGATATTTTAGCATATTTACTGTAGCTTCCATGGTGATCTTATTTATCAAAATGTTAATATACATGGCTGCACTATTTTCTGTCTATGAGATATTTCCCTGTTCCTTTTAAGTATACTGGGAGGCTATCTCCATCTCAGAGAATGCTGTGTTCCTTTGGGGACTCTGACATATTTGATGAATTAGTAATGTCTCGTGTTGTGTCTGGAAAAGGCCATTAAAGACCAAAGGATTTGATATGCTCTACAGTCAAGACAAATGCCCTTTTCTCTCTCTTTTTAACAGAATGGAGGTTCAGAACAGGACAAGTCCATACTTTCCAGTAACTTGGGCAGGGGCGGAAGTAAAATGTCAGTTCCAGAACAATTTGTAGGTGGGCGAAATAGAATTTATTTTTTGGGAGAGAATGGCTAAATTCAGTAAAATAAGAATATTGAGACTGCCTGATTCAGGATTGTCAGTTGTTATTGGCAGGTGTAGCTTTCCAGGATTCAAGCACTCCTCACCTGCGACTGAGTCTTTTCAATGTGTCTGCCAACAATTGGGTTTTTCTTCTTTGTTTTTTCAAAAAAAAATTAAAAGTTTTTTATTAATAATACAAAATTAAAAAAACATTGGACATAGATATGACATCACTGGTTCCAAACATCTTCTGTCACTTTCCAATAATATTAGTACTCATATAAACATACAGTTCTTAAGCTTTGTTCACTATTTAAACATAATATGATATGATGTTGATACTTTTCCCCTTATTTCTGTATATTTATTTATCGCTTAAACATACATTTATTTATAATAACATCTATTTTTTGTTCTAACACTATACATTTGTCTTGGCTACCCTCTTGTTAACTATCCAATTATAAAATTGTTCCCAGATTTTGTAGTACTTAGTTTCACTTTTATCCTTGAGCTCCAAAGTGAGTCTGTCCATTTCTTCTTTGTTATCTTTTCAGCCTCATCATGTTGTGCTATTTCCAGTTGCAATTTGGGGTGGTATATTTAAGGTCTGATGGAGTTTCTTTTCTTCTGTTGTAGTCACAGCCTTGAAGGATGAGGCCTCTGTGCTGGGCATGCCAGCAGGAATCTTATCAGCCAGAATGGCAGCCAACCTCATTGAGAAGATCTCTATGGAATCTGATCAGACTATACTATTGAGTGCAGAACACAGAGTAAGGGGAAATATGCCCGTTTCATGTATGGCAGGGTGGAGGGAAGCACATTCAAGTCGTTCAGGCCTTGCTAAAGAGGAAATGGTGGTCAGTAGTCCTGAAACAGCCACAGGGAGTTCTGAGAATTGCAAGCTAGTAGAAGAAGATTGATTTATATGATGAAAATAGTTTTACAGAAAGTCAACCTAGAAGTACTTTAAGTACTTGTTTTAAAGGGATAGTTAATTTTCCAAAGGAGCACTGTCATTCAGGATTTGAGGAATATACAAAAATTTAGGATTGGCTCATTAATTGTTCAAAAATAATGCCAAGCCATATACGTTGCCTACACTGTAAACTAGACCCCTATATCTTGTTCAACAAATTAAAAAAAACATTACTAAGAGTTACTTATAAACAAGTGTATTGTGGTTGGCAACTGCCTAAAAATCTGATCACTTCATTTTTTTTCTTTCTATTTGCAGAAGAAGTTGTTCTGTTTGTTCCAGTCCTTGAAGGAATTATTAACGTACAATGTTTTCTGTCATTCTGTTTTTGCTCAAGAAATGTGGAAAATGCAGGTAAGGTTATTAGAGCTGAGAGGGAGATGGAAGCAGTGAATCCACATGCTTAAATTATTGCCCTAAGGCCATTCTGCCCCCCCCTCCCCCAGTTTCTAAGTTGTTCTCCTCTTGAAGAAAGTGAGTGGATGGAGAGGGAAAGGCAGCTTTGGAAACCTGCTCCTAGTTTCAGACTTCGTTACTTGGCTGGTATTGTGGGTGGAGGCAAGTTGTCGGGTTGCTGACATCTCTGTATTCCAGATGACCTGACCTTAGCGCTATTTCCCCCAGCGCCCACCTATTTTGGAAGTCGCCTGGCACCTGCACAGAGAGAACATTGTTCCTTTGGAAGAATTACTGGAGAAGTAGGTAGAGGCTTGAACATTTGCCTGTGGCTTTGGCTTGAGGTGGCATCTGTCAGCATTTAGACTTGTTTGTGGAAGCCCGGATCCTCCCCTTGAAGAGAGATGCGCACTGAGCAAGATTTGCAGTGATTTGAGGGGAACAGCTGCTAGTTGGTTTAGATAACACTGAAGAAAACTTCCACATCCTGATGCAGTTTATTCGGTGGGAACAATAGCTGCATTTACAGGCCACACTAAGCTAAGGGGAGGCCTGATGTAAACTACGGTACTTTTCAGAGTATAAGATGCACTCCCCCCCACAAAGTGGGTGGAAATGTTGGTGCGTCTTATACACCTAATACAGCCATTTTTGGCCTCCCGAAACTCCACCCCATGTGTCCCGTTTTCACCAAAAACAGGACCGTTTTTCGCAAAAATGGGATGTGCAGAGGGTTTGGGAGGCCTGCAAAGTGCTTCTGGGGGCTGGGGAGGGCAAAAACTTCTTTTTTCTTGTTTACCTCTTCAAAATCTTGGTGCGTCTTATACTCTGGTGCGTCTTATAGTCCGAAAAATACGGTAACTTTCTCTATTCTAAACTTAAAATTTCAGACTTAGGAGTAAATGGGGCATTTTGCCCTTTTAGTGCAGGGGACTCCAAACTTGGCAACTTTAAGACTTGTGGACTTCAACTTTAAATTTAAATTTAATAAATTTAATACATTTAATAAACATAAACATAAACTACCAAAGTTGAAGGTATGCTGGCTGAGGCATTCTGGGAGCTGAAGTCCACAGGTTGGAGACCCCTGTTTTAGGGAATGTTTGGAGGGGAGAAATTTCTTTGGAAAAGGTAAATGATGCAGGCTCCTCTATCTTCTCAGGAATCTGGAGGTTCCTGCCCTGGTGGATTGGTTGTCCAGTAGCCTTTGCCTCCTGTGCCATCAGATGGAAGAAATGGACACTGAGATTGGCCAGAACATTCTCACAGGCAAGGCAGGGCCAAAGCGAGGGATGTGGGGGGCTCGTGGCTAGGAAAAGGTCCAGGCCTGTGAATTGCCTTGCAGCTGTTGGCTCTGGCCCTGCTCTCTCTGTCCCCTCAAAGGAGGCAGGCGGGTAGTTGAGCTGAAGTCCTCTTCTGTAACATGAGACCTGGTTTCCTGTTACCTCAGTTTGTACTATTAAACATTGGTGTGACTTAGTCTTGTTTAACAAATGGCCGGACACACAACCATTATGCCGTGCAGTTTCCACATGCTTTGTCTTCTGGCAGACTTTATAATATGCTGAAGAGAAGTATAGTTGTCAAAGAGAAGAAGAAAAAACAGTGAAAAGTGCTCTAGCAAAAGGGTGAAAGAAATATGGCAAAGGAAAAACAAACATGAAATATTGTAACAATACAGTTACAGTTGTATGTATACTTGTCTAATGTCCTTATTTCTAATACATTTATACAACTTTTTAAACCTATTATATTCTGTATAAATGAGTCCCCTATTTGTGTTTTGCTCCTTTTTTCTCTCTTTATTAAAAAGCCATAAGATACAAATAAAATAGAATACTTTATGTTTAGAATAATGATAGCAAAAGCCACGTCTAAACCGGGGCAGGAAAAGATGAGAAATGTTTAATTACTGAAAAAGATAGACTGGAGTTTTTATGTCTCTGGTTGCTTCTTCCTTTCATTTTGCTTCATCAGTTAAGATTTATTAAAGCAAAAAGGGCCCCCTCCGGATGGTATTTAACCGTCTCTTGTCTGAGTCCCTTTTCCATCTTTTCTGCATCTTTTCTTGCCTCATTCAGCTGGCATAGGAGATCTCTGACCTGGGCTTCCTTCTTAATCCCTAGACTTGGCTTTGGTGCTCCTTCAAAATGGATTTCCAAAAACACTCGAGTCTGAAAAGAAGGTGGAAATGAAGAAAGTTTCTGAAGTAAGGCTAGAGCAGATTTGCTCCCTAGCATTCTAGTCACCACCATCTCTAGGGCAGCTGAGAAACCCCCTGCCTGAGCAGCTGGGTTTGTGCACTGCAGCTCCCACCCCTTGCAGCAGGCTGGAACGGCCAAGGCCTCCGTGGTTATCAGAAGATGCCTGGGGTGTGGAGGGGGAGGTTAAGATGAATGAAGACCCGGTTTGTGGGGGCAATAAGCTGACTTAACTGTATAAAATATACAAAATATACAAAAGTATGAAGACTATTGCTTAACGCATTGTAAGCCGCCCTGAGTCTCCGGAGAAGGGCGGCATATAAATAAAAATTTTTAAAAAATGCAATCCAAGTTCAGATCTCCTCAGCCATGAAAGTTCATTCTGACTTTCTCTTCAGCCATCTATCCCGTGGGTGGGGAGGGGGGGGGGGAGGAATCAATAAAAAAGAAACAGGAGGAAGTGCTCTGTCTGCTGCTTTGAAATCTCAGAGGAGGAAAAACACAAATGAAATACCATGGTTAATGCCTCCTAAAAAGTTGTTGACTTTGCCTTTTTTCGCCCCCCAGATCTGTTGTGCTGTGCTGGAGAAAATGTTGGCATGTAAGTGTAATCACCCTTTAGAAGAGAGGCTTGTGAGAATCACTCACAGGACATTGCTACCACACAAATAGCTCGAACTCTTACTACATTCTTTGGTGTGTAAAGCCACACTGAAAATTTCAGACTGCCTAGCTGTGAATTGTGCCCTCCCCCCCTTTGCATTGCATAACTGAGAACGTTGGGGTTAATTCTCCCAGGGAAGCACTGCAATCCCAACTTCGGCTTTGAAGATCTTTGGTCTGCAGATAGCTTTGTTCCAAACAGATTTTTGTTCCTACATATTTTTTTTGTTTTTCATTTCCATCTATGCTCTTGAGCAGTGATGTTCCTTCCAGAGGTGCTTGTGCAGTAAATATATTGCAATGATAGGCAGGTTTTCAGAATGGAGGGAAAATGCTCCCAGGCCACTATCATGATTAAGCCTGAGGTTCCTCCCTTGAGAAATTATTCCTTGTGGAGTCTGTGGCTCCGGACATGGCCACCTGCTTCTTTTGCCTGAAGCTTGCTTCTTAGTGAAGATGCTCCCTTGTCTTTTCTTTAGGGGTGCTGGATACTGTAGCTACGGAGAAGCAGGGCAGTGCCTCCCCCACAGGGAAGGCGGTGAGATGCTGGTAAGGATCTGACTTCTCCCGTGGTTAAGGCTGGGAGAGGGTGGGTCAGAGAGACGCCAACTGGGGGAACAGCATTTCTGAGCTCTGCAAGAGATCCGTTTGTATATTTCCCAAGTGGCTTCATTCCCTGCGTACAAAGCAGTGTGATGCTCTCTTAAAATGGAACTCCTGTTTCCAGCAGCAGTTCTCTGTCAGGCCAAAGTTTTGCCCACTGAATTGTGTTGTTATATTTACTAATAATAGCATGCTTTTATGTTTTTTGCCAAGCACTTGAGCAATAATCAGAAAATAAATATTTATCGTATATTTACAGGCCTCCTAGTAAATGCCTATTACTGAAAAAATGGGAGCAATTAGCAGTAATTCTCAAGCCTGCTGACTCATTGTTCTTCCCTATTGAGACATTTCCCCTTTTGTGTGCAGGCTCCAAGTATACAGCCTGGTGATTTTCCAAGGCATGGCTCCACCGGAGTCTCTGCAGCCCCTCTTTGGGCACATCTTCACCCGTGTGCTTACCTACAATCCCCATCTGACAGGTAGGATCCCCAGAAGGGGGCCAGGTGAGGGACAAGGGAGGTCTTTTGCAGGACTCCCTGCCACCCCTGGGAATCACCCAGCGGGCTCTGGACCAGCTCCCCATAAGACCCTAGGTTCCTGCCAGCACCTCGGTCTGGTGTCCCTTTGAAGGCCGAGCTGATGAATCGACAGGGTCCAACTGTGTGGTTGGAACATGCCTGCCTGCAGAGTGTCGTTTCTCCTTTTAACTGTCATGTATTTTGAGGGATATGTTCATTGGTACTCAGTCAAGCAAGTTCTTCAAGTGATGACAACGCCAGAATGCACGTTTTAATTGTTGTTAATAGTTAATGCGACTCTCCAGCTCTGGGGCTGTCTCTCCATTCAGCAGCTGTTGGGCTGCAGTGGGGCAGGGCAGGGCAGGCTCCCTGGAAGTTGGTGATGGAACTGGGGCAAACAGCTGAAAAGTTAAACAATGGATAGATCTGATCTGAGATCTCCTTTTCTGTTGTTCCGGCATTCTGCCCTTCTGGCAAGGTGACAAAGTCTTAGAGGCTGCCCACTCTCGGTCTCTGGGGCTCAAATTCTGCAATGATCAGGGGAGGATGGGGGGGTGGGGTGGCTGTTCTGAAGAGCCGCACGGAAGGAAGGAACAGCCTGCCTATTTTGCCAGACACAAACCAGTGAAGAGGCTCCTTCTGCAGTCTGGCTCTTTCTGTTCTGCGTTTCCTCCCCTCCCTCCCTCTCTCTGAGCAGTCTCGGATGCCATCCATCTGCAGAGGGAATGGAGCTTTGCCAGGACCAGCTTGCTGCTTGCTACCTTATACCGCAAAGTATGTGCTCCTTTCCAGGGAATGCTGCTTAATAAGTCAGGCTGCGCTTTACCAGTTTTCATTGTACGGTGCCCGCTCTGCGACCCAGGCAGCATTGGCACCACTCAGAAACAATTCCTTTCAATTATTACAGAACCGGTTCTCTGGCCCAGAAGGGCAGGAAAGCCAGGGAGTGCACCAGCAGCTCTCTCTGCCAAGAAGCTGGCAGGGCAGATGGAGGCTCTCAACAGCGGGAGGGGAAAGGAACAGAAAGGGCCTTCCCAGATGTTTTCTGTTTTTAATTCAAGGCAGGGCATGGTGGGAGGAAGAGTAGGAGTTTTCCTTGGGGAATATGAAAAATTGCCAATATCCATGGCGATGTCTTAAGAACCCCTCACTTCTGAACTCCTGAGCAGAAGGGTCACTTGGGGGGCGGTTAGGACTCAGCATTCAGAAAGCTTCTCCCCACAATTTCAAAAGCAATTCTGCCCCATTCCAGGTCTTCGTGGCGTTCCAGCCAGAGGAACTGACCCTGCGCTTGCAACAAGTCCTGGAGACAAGCGAAGTAAACTGGCATCACGTCCTCTCGTGCATCTCTACCCTCTTAGTCTGCCACTCCCAAGCAGATCAGCTGGTTAAAGGTACCGGCAGCGACTGGGAATTGGGAGACCCTGAAAACTGCTAGATCGTGATTTGGACTCAGACTATGGCTCCAGGAGTCAAGTTTCTCTAACTGCAACTGGGTAGCGAGTTCGAGACTGTCCTGTGTCTCTCCTAGACCTCCTGGGTGGTCTCTTGAGAAAGGCCTTTGTGAATTACGATTTGGAGAGCTTGATCACTACGTTCTTAATCGTCCGCCAAGCAGCCTTGGAAGGCCCGGCCTCATTCCCCCCTTACGCAGAATGGTTTAAGGTGAGAGCCATGAGGGGATTTCCTTGCAAGGACAGGGGGCCTTCCTGGGGAGGAGAGTCCTGGGCCTGCAGGCTTTGGAGGAGGCAAGCAGAAGAAGGCTGCCTAAGGAGAGCCAAGCTGCAGCCTTGTGACCTTTCAGGCATTCCAAGGTCTCGGTCAGGTACACCCGGGGGAAGGTGGACGGAAAGGCCACGTGCCACATACCCAGCTGAGCAAGGCTGCTTGGTCCATGGAGGGTCCCAGGCAGCTGTGCTGGACATTGGGGGGAGGGAGGGAGGGTGGGATGCTGGCCAGCTGGGCTCCAGGCATCGCTGTCTGCTTCCAGCTCACTTTTGGGAATGGCAGCAGCCTCCATGGCAGCAGCAAGAAGGCCCTCATCTTCTTCTTCAAGTTCCTGTCACAGCTGGTTCCCTTCGAAGCTCCCCAGTACCTGAAGGTGGGCACTGCCTTCGCTCCTCAGCGAGTGGGCTTAAAGATTTGCTAGGGCTGGCTACCTCTGAGCATATTGAACCATTGCCCAAAGGCCAGGCTGGCTGGGGATTATGGGAATTGAAACCAAATAGATGCTACCTTGGAGGATGCTGTTGAAGCAGCATGAACCCCAGTCTGCCCATTTCTGCCCAGGGGCCATTGCAAAGGCGAGGGTGCAGAACAGGGCATTTAATGTGCAGCCAGGTGCGCGTCTGTCAGGTCTGGGGAAAGCACCCTCACTTCCCATCCTTGGCGACTCCTGGAGTTCCCCACCTCCAAAAGAAAGACCAGGACCTCAACAACATCCAGGCCCCTGGGTGGGGGTGGGAGTGGGCAAGGAAATGGTCCCCCCACCAGTTTCCCCGGAGTCTCAGATGTGCAGCTCAGACCTGCTGCTTCGATGCATCTGGAATTGGGGGGGGGGGGGGGCATATCTGCTTTGTGCCTCACCTTGTCTGAAACTTTCTAGGTCCACCTCCTGCATCCCCCATTTGTGCCCAGCAAGTATCGGTCCCTCCTGCTGGAATACATCACATTGGCCAAAACTCGCCTGGCAGATCTCAAGGTGCCTCCCTCTCGCTGGGGGACAAATGGCGGAAGGTGGTAGAAGGTCTTCTTCCCCCCTCCCCCCATCCACGTGCCCACGGCCTTCCGTGCTGCCCCACCCCTTCAGCTCTTTCTGCCTGTCTCCCTAGGTGTCACTAGAAGACATGGGCCTCTATGAGAATCTCTCTTCCACCAAGGAAGCTTCCCAGGTATGGACTCAGATCCCAGCCCAATAAATGCTGCCCCTTGTTGTCATGGTAACATCTAATAAGGGCTGATTTCACCTCCCTATCTGCAAAATGGACCAGGGGGATTACGATATTCCACCGCAAACTGTTTAGCCAGCTGTGATGTGCTCAGATAATATAGGCGGCTGCGATGTGTCCTCTGAGGTTTGGGGCTTAGAACAGCAGTGTGTGTGTGTGTGTGTACTTGGAGGATTTGTGCTTCCAGCTCTTTCCCCAAAGCCTCCAATCTTGGAATGTGCAGCTGGCCGTTGAAAGGCAGTCTGATGAGAGATGCTTCTTGTCTTACAAGCTGTGGCATGTGAGGGCAGTTCATGCCCATTCTGAGCACTCCAGTTGCGCTCCCAGAAACCGTGTGCTGGAGCACATAGGCCTCAAACTGCCTAATTTCCCTGCATGCTTAGCAGCATCTCCTCTCCTGGGTGCTTTGGCCGTCTTAGTCTGTTCTGTTGTTTTGATGTCCTCCCTATTGCCCTGCACCCAAACTCTTCTCTCCCATCATGAGACAGTCTCCCTTGACCTGGGCAGTTGTGCAAAACAGGTGTTCTTCTTTTTGTGGTGTGTGTGATGTAGCCATCCTGTCAAGCTCTTCAGGATGTCGAAAAGGCCATCCAGATATTCCGGAATACTGGCAAGATCCCAGCAAGTGTGATGGAAGCCAGGTGAGGTCTCCCCTTTTGATGGTGGAAGGAAAGGCCACTGAAAAGGGCAGTTGTTTGCAGAGAGACTTCAAGGGAGGGGGGAAAACCCAAAAGTACAAAAATGTCAGGTTCTCACTTAAAAAGATATACTTTCAAGAGCAAATTGCAAGCCCAACAATTTCAGTTTGGCATATTTACAGATAATTTATTAAGCTTCTATAATGCCCAACTCCAAATTACAATCAAATCAGTAAAGATGAAAAAGTGGCAAGCACAACCCACTGGATGGAATGAAAAAAGGGGGTCTCATTTTAGAAGGGTCAGGTCTTCCCAGCTGCAGAGTGGGGAGGGGCAGATCTTGGGGGCATCTCAACCCAGGGGGTAAGCTGTTTGACAGAGGAGGCTCACTACAGAGGAGGATCTTGCTGGAAGGAATTGTTTAATTGAATGAATTCAGAGTGTCATGTTTACATTTATAATCTGTTTTTTACTCCTAAATTTATTTGTTCTTAATCTTGGGTGATTGGGTGGCTTGCTGTGATTCATCCGCCTGCTTCTGTCTCAGTATTTTCAGGCGGTCCTATTACGTCTCCCGTTTTCTTCCTGCTTTGCTTGTACCACGAGTGGTGAGTTTCCTTTTTTCCATTGTTCATGTCCAGTGGAATCTTTAAATATTTTGGTTTTGATCTTCTTTTGTTCAGAATGCTGCTCTGTTAACAGAAAACTCCCTCAAATAACCTGCAGGATAGAAATGCCTACAATATGTTAACTTTGCAATGGAAGATTCATACCGACTTCTTTTATGATTCTCTGTAGCTTCCTGAAACCCCTGACACCCGCGTGGCTTTGATAGAAGCCCTCAAGAGGTAGGAAAGCAACATTCGCGATAAAGGCCTCAGCTTTTTAATGGGAAGCATTGTGTCATTTGATCTAACTTTGGCTTGCTTGTATTGTGAGCTGTTCTGCTTTGTTAACTGCATACAGCAATCTAATCAATCCCAGTAATACTACTCTGGATTTCAATCTTACTTTAACTTAGAGCGACTGCCATTCTTTGCAGCCAGCAAGGGGTTCTGCTAATACGAGCGTATTATACAAATATTCTGCCCATAGTTGTTGTGATTTTGCTGCTTCCCTAGTTAGAAAAACTGTGGCCATTGCTTTTTCACAGAATAGCTAAAAAGGGATTATTACTTTCTTTTAGCAATTAGCAATTTCCTTTCCCTTGGCCATATAACCCAGGATCAGAGGAGCAAGTTTCTTTCAAGAGGAGCCCTTTCTAATGCTAATTAAAAGCTTTTTGGGTGGGGGCTCAGCACCCCCTCCCTTTTATCATTTCACTATTCAGTCAATAGGATACTGTAAGACTAAGAACAGGTTCTTTGCCTATTCAAACCTGTCCCCAAGGGCTGCTCTATCTATCTATCTATCTATCTATCTATCTATCTATTGTTTATATACCGCCCTTCTCCCTGAGGACTCAGGGCGGTGAACAGCCAGAATTAAAAACATACAATACAAATATTAAGAATTAAAAATACATATAAATTTGGCTCCAATTTTAAAAATAACAAACCAATTTAAAAAACGTCTAAAATTTCTTCCTAAGCCAGCCCGGCTTGTTGAAAAAAGTAGGTTTTAAGGGCACGGCGGAAGGCACTGAGGTCTTGAGATCTCCTTATCTCAGGGGGCAGCTGGTTCCAGAGAGTAGGTGCCCCCACAGAGAAGGCTCTCCCCCTGGGGGTCACCAGCCTACATTGTTTGGCTGATGGCACCCTGAGGAGGCCCTCTCTGTGGGAGCGCACGGGTCGATGGGAGGTCGTCGGTAGCAGCAGGCGGTCTCGCAGATAACTAGGCCCTATGCCATGGAGCGCTTTAAAGGTGATAACCAACACCTTGAAGCGCACCCGGAAGACCACCGGGAGCCAGTGCAGCTCGCGCAGGAGTGGTGTTACATGGGAGTGCCATGTTGCTCCCGTCACTACCCGCGCGGCCGCAGGTGCCCGCGCCTTTGAAAGGGCTGTGATCAGAAGCTGTTTGGGAAGAGACTCCATTGGTTTCCTCTCTTCCATCCGGCACCTGGTGGTTTTAGGAAGAGATTCCAGAGGTTGAAGCGTAGAGTGTTGGAGGAAAAACAATTATTCTCCTAAACTAGGGCTGAAAAAATCTCTCCGAATGCCTACGCCACTTACTTGGAAGGATGCGAAGCTGCTAAAAGGAAGCCCTTGCGAGGTGAGCCTCCTGAACTCGGTTCCTCAGTTTTGTGTGCATGAAAACCCCTTTTTGTTCTCCTGCCCATGCTGACTTGCTTCTGTGACGAGAAAGGGAAATACTTGGCAGAGTTGAGGCCCTGGCATGGATCTTTTTTGCAGAAAAGTGGGGCAAGGCCTTCCAGGGGAATCGGTAGCCTCGTTGGGCATCTGGCACTTGAGTCATCAAAGAGCATCAGGACAGGGAGAATTCTGAGGCTCCGAGTTGGGTGAGCCTGCGGAGTTACTCTGCAGTGACTGGGACAAGTGCAGCACAAGGTGGTGCCATTCTTAAGCATTGCAAAACCTGAGATGCTGCAGTCAGTCTCACATGCTCCAAGACAGGAATCGGTCTGACTTGCAAGATGTGCTGGGGCTGAACCGATGGCTGGTTTGGTGGAGGGTGACCTCTAGTGGCTGCAGGAGTCATCCTGTGTCTTCCGGATACCACTGGTTTGGCTGCTTTTTGTCCCTTAATCCTACCAGATTGATGCATATAGAATGGCATTGCCAGTTAAACTCCAAACAGCTGCTGGCACTGTAGTTGCCAGGTAGGATTAATGCCCGGAACCCTTGATTTCTTCAGGCAATTTGCAAGGAGCTGAAATACTTCAGTTTGGTTATCTGACAAGGGCTGCAATTGTCAGGCACACAAATTGTGATCGGGTATTTAGGGTGAGCAACCAGGGAGAGACAAAGAGAATGACAAGCAGCAACAGGTCCCCTGTGTCAGCCCAGCACCCCATAATAGTCTTGGCTGGACTGAGGTTACATTGTCAAACTACTGAAACTTCAGATTGTGAGCTTTGAAGTTCCAGGCGGGGATGAAAAGGCTTTAGGTGGCCAAGGCTGTAAGCTTCTTTCAGCCTGTCTCTCTCTCCCCCGCCCATATTTGAGACCACCCTTCCCACAGTTCTCTATGATCGAAGCTATTTTCTCTGCCCCTCAGAGGGATCGGCTGAAAAAGAGGTGGGGGGCCCCAAGGAACCCCTGGAGCGACTAAAGGCCGAACTTGAAGCACTGAGGCTGCTCGTCACAGACTCAAACAAACACAGTGGTAGGTAGAGGTGGCTGGATCCCTGGGAAAGAAAATGGGCAGAGAATAGCAGAGGATTTCCCTGAGCCTCTAAGGCGGAGCACGCTGGCTGGGGAATTCTGGGAGTTGAAGTCCGGGCATCTTGAAGTTGCCAACATTGAGAAACCCTGCTCTCATGTATTCGAGCAACATGGGAGGACCTCTGAGCTCGTTCACATGGCAGTGTTGGAATGACACTGCGAGATGTGACTCTCAGAAATTCCCTGGGGAGCCGGACTCTGTTTCAGCCAAAGAACCAGGCAAATCTCTGCTCCATTTTTGGTATATTGATTAAATGTAGGTCTAGCCCAGATCCATTTAGATCACTCAAGCAACATTTTGGTTTTGGAAAGCGTCCTTTGAACCCAGCTTGTCAAAAGCATGTGGCTTCTTCTTCCCCTGGCAAGAGAAGGCAGGAGAAGGTGTTTGCCAGGTTTTCAAAAACTCATTAAAGAAATTCAGCAGCTCATCAGAAACAATTTTGCCTTTTCTTCTGCTGCTCCTGGGTGGTTCACCGGAGTCTCGGGCTCTCCTGTGTTACAGCCATTCCAGCCCAGATTGCGGTCATCTCTGGGAAGCTGATGGAGGTTTTGGGACATGTGACAGATGACGATGAAGCAGCATCCCTGACCTTGAGGGTCAGACTGGACCTTTCGGCTCCCGAAGTTGGTGCAGCAGATCAAGGGGTGCGGAGGAGAGCATGTGGCTGGGGTGGGCAGGGCAGCTGGGGGTCTGGAAGGGCACGTCCCTCTCACTTCTTCAGAACCGTAGCTTAGCTGGCCCAGAAGTTCTTCAACAGAAAGGGCTGGACGTGAGCTGGCTGTGTCTGTGTTCCAGGCTGTTGATCTTCTGCTGGCGTCCTTCTGTCAGAATGTCATGGCTGCCTCTTTCTTCCTGCCTCCTGATAGGTAAAACAGATTCTGGCTTATTTGCAGCGTCTACACTGAAACATTTTTGCACCCCCCATATTCATCCTTGCAGTTATGCCACAGTACGCTCTTTGTGTTCCCCTCAGGCAAGGGCCCTGGCCTTCCCTCTTCGTGAAAATGGTCTGCGGGCACCGCCCCCTCTTGTCTTCCTTGCTGAGCCGACTCTGTCAACTTCTCTACCACCAGGTTGGTTTTCCAGGATCGTGGATCGGTGAAGATCTCACCGCGTTTCTTGATGCCGGTTGACTCGATCTGGTGCACTGGCAGGTCTTGACCTGGCAATCTCCCCCTTTGCTGATTGCAGGGACCTTCTCTGAGTGATGCTCACGTCCTGGGCCTGGCTGCCTTCGTGGTCCATTTCAACGAGGCCGAGCCCCTGCTCCCCCCCGTGGACCTCTGCTTCCCCTCAGTTCCTCAAGCAGCTCTTCACACAGACCTTCCTCTTGCTGGACTGTGGGACTATATGTTGGCACCCAGGTCTGGAGATTCAGCTCTCTTCTGCTTGCAGTAAGCCCCTCTCTCCATCTGGGCCTTTCATAGGGGAAGATGGTGCCACACTTTGGGGCCAAGCACTTGGCCAGCTGTTAGAGAGGGCTTAAGTGTACTAGGCGTTTTATAAAAATGGAGGGCTAGAATGGAATAGCGGACACTGCCTGGTGTCATTTCTTGAGCTGATCTCTTTCTCAGCATTGTTGGATCAAATCTAACAGCTGGCGAGAAAGAGCTGCATAAATCTTGTTCCTCAAATGAAGAGGGGGATGAACTGTGGGAAAAGCTGGTCCCACAAATGATTCTTCCCCCACCGCTTTTCTGCAGGTTTTGCACTGCAGCAATTTCATACTTTCTGTGCAAGTTTCCTTCCCTTTCCCACGAGCACCTTTGTTCCGTACTTCATCCAGGCTTCATGAAAAAGGTAACTTTTTTCCCCCTGCCCTAAATTCAATCCCGCCTGTCTCCATTTTCCCCCTGCTGGGATTCCTGCACAGGGACCTGGTGCTGGGTGGGACTTGCCCGGATTGTTCAAGGTCCCGCCTGATGACAGCTCAGAATTTGGTGGTGGCTGCAGCCTTATTAGCTCAGCCTCCCCGAAGTTGCACTGCTTGTTCCTCATTCAAGGAGTTTTTGTATCCCAGCATCTCACATGTGCCTGTCCGGCCTAATAACTAAGCGAGGCATGAATAAATAATGTCATGCCACCAAGTTAGTTTCTATAGCTGCCTGCCTGACTGAAGAGGAGAAACTGGGTGGAAAGGAAGCGTGTGTGTGTGTGTGTGTGTGTGTAGGTCTTGGTGGTGGCAACGTCCAGTCTCAGTTTGCACCTGAGGAGTTTTCTCAGCGACACCCCCAAGGAGGCAGAATTCAGGAGGGTTTCTTCATTTTAACTTGGCCCTATGGAATGTCCGGGCAACACCGTGGGCCACCTCTTCTGCTTCGCAGCTCCAGTATGTCTTGCCACGGCTTTGTTTGGAAGCGCGAGAAACTGGCTACGAAGGGGACTCGGCTGCGTTTCCTTGGAAAACGCTCTCCTGTCCTCCTCTCTGCTACCAAAAGGCTGCCCTTGGCTTGTGGAAACACACCCGTTTCCAGGAACTCCTGCAGGAGGAAGCCTTCCAGGTAAAGACGTGGAACCTTGAGGGTCAATGGGGTGGTGGTGAGATTTTGCAGGGCTCTTGGGCTAAGACCGACCCCCATCCCTGCTGCCCTTGGAAGGCAGATCATTTGCCTTTCTGCCTGGGGTACCTTTGCCTTTCTTCCAGCTGACCCTCCCCGAGTGGTTGAAGATGGAGCTGCAAGTCCTTCCCAACCAAGACCTGCTTTCTGCTAACGAGAGGTGAGAGCGAGCTGCTTTAACGCTCCAAGGAGATAATTTGGGCCGTTCATTAGTGCTCGTTTGTGAGTCAGGGGTCTAGTTTGGGACTGCCATCACTGAGACGACTGTAAAACAACAGAGTGTGTTTATTTGGGGAGGAGAACATCATGGCCTTATTCAAGACCAGCTTAATTGTGCCAAACAGTTTAATCGTGCGGTGGCTGGTGTTAGCAAATGTAGTACCACTTCTGTTCTGATTTCCTCACTTGTTTGTTTGATTCTGTGCCCCCCCCCCCCCACCCCCCACTGGGCTTTTGGTCCCTCAACAGGCAGGAGTTCCATTCCTGGTCTTTGCATCAGCACTACCTCCCAAAGTCTGTTGCAGCTGGAGGCTGTGGTGGGGACCTGAGAGAGATGGGGGCGCTTTTTACCAGCGCCATTCTGGATTTCCTTCAGAGGTAAACTGATTTTCTAAAGCATTTGCTTGCTCAGGCAGTGGGGCTTTTCTGACATGAGCTCTTTCTGCAATCAAATGATAGTCTGTATCTGTTGCCTATGATTAGTTCTATAAAGCAAAAGTTATGCCGTATCTACAGATCTGATGCAAATATTCTTTATGGTTGATCTTTTTCTTTACTCAACCACTTCTCCAATGGTTTAGTTCATTACTAAAGCATTTTTCCCGGATTGGATTCAGACTGCCTCATATCTAACAACAGATCCCCTGAAGTCACTGAGTGATCTGGAATGAAGACATCATTGTCTGACTATATCTGGATCCAGCCCAAAGCATATTAAAATGTACACCCCCTTATTTATTTTTTTCTAGGAAATGCCATGATTTGTCTTATGTATGTACGGTTTATATAACTTTATGTTGCTTTGAATTCTAGGACGGAGGCGGAAGCCTGCAGTCTCCAGACGAACCCCAAGTGTTCCCTGACCCCTGCAAGAGGGAACCCGGATCTCTACTGCAGATTTCAGGTGGTGTGCTTGTGTATGCTGCTTTTTGTTCCATCTCCTTTTCCTGTGAATGTCTTCCATGAGCTGTGGGTGGCCTCTTCAGCAATTGCGGTGGCCGAGGGGCTTCCTAGCCCACGAGCATCATGGCCCAGGTACGTGGCAGCTGGGCTCTGCCTGCTAGCCTCACCTGGCTCTGCCCACCGTTTTGCTAAGAGTGCATGAGAAAGCATGCCCAGGTGCGCCGCTGCATTGAAAGAGGCAGCGGCTGGCAATGGGATTCCATCCTCTGTATGTCTGTGGGAGGGCGAAGAAACACTCCAGGGTGGGGCTCACCGTCTGGAACAGCCTCCTCTGGGCTGTCCCCACCCCCGCCCCCCGGACGTGGTGGATGTCCAACTCCCGCCAGTCCATCCGGGTTGGCCCAATGCTGGGATTCCACCTGGCTGCATTAGGGAGTCATAGCCAAGCCGCTCCATCATCTTGGTTGGAACAGGCCTCCTTCCTCCTCCTCCTCCTTTCTCTTCCAGAGAGGGCAGGGTTCCCTGCATAACAACGCAAAGAACGGCTGTCAGGATTTTGTTATTTTTCCAGCATTTCTGGGTTGTGATACTTCAGCCCATTATGTTGGCCTATCAGCCGCCTGGATGTGTGGGCAGGGACTGGCTCCCCTGTGCTGCAGAGGAGAGGAGGCCTTCAGAGGTGTGCCTTGATTTCAGGAGCTGGTGCTGGAGCTGGAGCTGGAGCGCAGGAGAGGCACGAAAGAGCACTTCCTGTTCCAGGTGTTCCGGGAGAGGCTGAGGACTCTGGGGGCTGGGGCTGCTTTGGGGGACCGGCTGCTCCGGCAGCAGGAGCTGCTGTCCCAAACCAGGTGAATACACAGGGAGGAGGACACGCCTGCAGCCTCCCCCCACTTTCGGGCCAATGGGGGCAGGAAGGCCCAGCTGTCCCTGGCCGAGTTGGGCTGGGCTTGGCCTCAGGGGAGTTCCTTCTTTCCTCAGGATCCTCTTAAGCCTGCCTCCGTCTGTTCTTGTGGCAACGCAGAAGAGAGGCGGGGAAATCGTCGTGGCCTGTGAAGGCTTTTTCTCTTTTGTAAACACGGAACTGGTGTGTATCACTTCCAAGAGCCCAGCAGGGTCCTTGGGAACGCCCCAAGCGATCTCCTTTGCAGTCTGGGAGAGGCAGATGGTTTGAGGCAACCCAGGCTGTTCCCTCCGGACACAGGAGGCATGCTAAGAAGAGGGACAAACTGGCACTTCAGGCCTGTTTTTTTCAGGGTTTTTATTAGGAACTTCTTTTCTAGCTTGCTTGGTCTGGAGGAGCATCATCCAGCACAGGCTCTGCCGTCAGCTGCTCCTTCATTAAGTAGCGGAAGCACCTGAGATGCAGGTGGTCTTCAACTTGTGTCCAGAATTTTGGTCATGAATCTGAATCCAGCTTATCCAATGAGCGGTATTTGCTGGAAAACCGTAAAACCATCATGTGACCGCAACCGGTTGTAAATGTGAGGTAGTTGCCAGGTGCTGGAGATGCGATCACATGACCGCGGGGGTAGAATGGCAGCCAACTTTGAGGACGAGTAACTTTTCAAGTCCATGGTAACTGAATGGCTGAGGACTCCTCTATACTGGCTCAGGCACGAGCCAGGTTTCTTGGGAAGGCTTTCCTCATCTCTTCTTTCCATCTGATGTTGTTGCAGAGGAACAGCTGTTCCAGAGGATGCTCTCTGCCTTATGACATCACCGCACATTTCTTCAGGGTAAAGAAGACCGAAAAAAGGCTTGTTATTTCACTCCATGTGGGCCCCTGTGACCATATACCTCAGCTGCCCCTTACTGTCCAGCAATGGAGGTGTCCTTTGCCTGCACATACCCCAAAAGATGAGCCTTGTTGTCCTGCTCTCCGGAAACTTACCATGAGATAATGGAAGAGAAGCCGTTGAGGGTTTCTGGAAGTGGGCAGTGGGGGCTGAGGGCTCTCCTAGAACTGGGTCAGAATGGGAAGTGGCCAGAACGAAGGGCCTCTCTAGGCAGCCTGGCTCCCCTGCTCCCTTGCCCCATGGCTTCAGCAAGGGCGGCGGCTGGAGGGGGGCTGCCCTGGAGAAGAAGGGGGGAAGGGGGTGGCCTTGCTTTCCTGTGATCTGTGGGTTGGATGTGCTTTAAAGTCATTGGGAATCAGGCAGCAAATTCTTTTAAAAGACGATGGTGACGATGCTGGCTGTTGCGGTGCCAAGATTGGTTTCTTTGTGGTCCCCTTGGGGTTCCTGCATGCTGAGGGATCTGCTGTTCTTCAGGGCCTCCTGAGCACCAGTTTGGAGTGCAGCCATCCTGCCCGAGAGGTGACAGCTGCGCTGTCTTCGTGCCAAGCCAGGTGTCCCATCCTCCTCTGTTCTGCTGCGGTAAGAGGCCTTTCCTCACAACCTCATTTCTGAAACTCTCCTTAAAAAGAACTCCCGGTAGTTCCATTGATTGGTGGTTCAGGGGGCCTAGTAAGCCAGGCTCCATTTGTGGATTTGGAGGTTAACAACGAAAAAAAAAAGGGGGGCAGCCCTGGGGGGCACAAAGCCCCAATACTCACCTTCTTTGTTTGGTTGATGATAACGATGAATGCATTATTCTAATTTTCTCAAAGATGCTTCAGTGATGCAGAGCCTGTTTTAATAAAGACGTACATAAAAACCTCAGTAATGTTTGGTTTTCTTCAGCTGCAAGAGCAGCGGCTGCCCCAAAAGGGGCTTGAAAAGGGGCTGGCTGTGGGCCTGGGCGACCAGGAGACGTGGGGCCACTGTTGCCATTGCCTCATAAGGAGAGGGAGGGTGAGGATCCACTGAGTCCCTGGACAGAGGACTCCAGAAAACTCCAACATGAAGTTGCACATTTCTGTATTCAGTGAATGTCTGCTATTTGCCTTCCTCCAGCGATGGTGGCCGAGGCTGGAGTTTGTGCTTTGCTCACAATGGAAGAGACTCTTTGGTGCTCCTTTGGCTCAGGGGCTGCAAAGCCTCAAGGATTTACAGTCTTCTCTCCAGAGGTGAGTCCAAGGAGCTGTGTCGGTGCAGCCGGGGGGCTTCTCTGAGGAACTCAACACCTGCTGTCCCAGCAAAGACCTGGTCAAGGGGGTTATATTCCGGCTACTGTTGTCTCTTCCCTTGATCCCATGAATTCTACCTGCCCTCGTGTGGCCCTTATCTCCAACAGGCCCTTATTTCAATGGGTCTGATGTCCTTTATCAGCTGCCCTTCCTCCTCCTCCTCCTCCTCCTCCTCCTCCAGTGGCACCTTTGGTGCAGGTGCAGTTCTCAGGGCTGCAGGCTATTGCTAAGGGACACATTTCCAAGAAACTCGAGCACTGTCCTTATGGCCCCTGCTTGATCTGGTGGCCGGGATGCTTTCCCCCACTTTTCCTTCAGGAGAAGATGCCTCCTGAGAGGTTCCTTCCTGTGACCCTTGGAGAGCAGAAACCCCGCTGGGCCGTGGCCTGCTAAGGGGCTCTGGAGCCACCAGCGGTCAGTTTCCAGGATTGACTGGGCGGCTCTCCCACTGACTCTCTGCCTTCGCCTCCTAGCTGCCTTGCAAGGGAAGCAGCTTCCCTGCCCTCCAACACGGCCTGGGTCTCTGCTGCTTTCCTCCACTTCACCGTCCAGCAGCAAGCGGATCCTGAAGAAAAGGGAGAAGTGCTGAGAAGGTTGGGGCCTGAAACAGACCAGGTGAGTTCTTTCAGCTTTCACTTCCAGGAGGAAAGTCTGTTTACGGGAGAGTTCTGGCCAAATGCAGAAGTTGCAAAAATGCTGCCAGGGGAGGGAGAAGGGAAGCCTTGACTTTGTATCTGGTAGTCTGGTCGAGGGACTGGGGGCTGGAGCTTCAAGTTGGTAACAATTGTGGCTGTTTTTGTTTGCGGTTCTCAAACTGGCAGTTCCTGGTCTACGTCCTCTTCTTTTCCGTCATGGATTTCATCTCTGAAAAAGTGGCCCCACAGGCAAGTTCTTCCACACTCTGGCTGGTTGGGATGGGGAAAATGACAGGGAAGCCCACGTGGTTTGACCTCTGCAGACCTGGTGACTCTGCCTTGCCTCATATTGGTTGAACTGCTTTAAAGAGCTGCAGATTCATGCCCTGAAGCCTCCTTTGGACTTGCATCTAAAACTCCACACAGATCCTTTTAAACATGCATCATCTGTGTAAACTGGCTGGAGGCCACTCACAGGAGATGACCGCAGAAGGCAGTAGGTTGTTTTGAAAACTTTTTTTTGTAGATGGGGAACAAAGGCAGCTGGGATTTGCTTAAAGCCGCCCAGCCTCTGTGGCAAGAATCAAGAAATAGCAATGTTCTTTATCTGATCTCTTTTTCCCAGGAAGGAACGGATGTTCACAGAGTTCTGGAATGGAGTTCCAGAGTGCTTCAGTGCTTGGTGGAAGAAGGGCCTGGCTGGCTGGCTGTCTTCTGTCCGGCAGGAAAAGGTGCAGAAACCATCCTGTGCTGCAGCTTCAGGGCAGGACCGATAGCGTTGCTCTGAAAAATGAGCCCTGCCGTTCCTGTCCCTTTTGGTTTGCAGGCTGTGAGCTTTATGAGACCCTGCGTGATGCTGTGTCTGATCAGCACTTGAAGATGCTGCCGGTTGCCTTCTACAGGTAAACCTCAGAAGGACTCTTTGCATACAAGCAGGTGAATTTCAGGGAGCAGGAGGGCAGTGGGAGAATGGCGGAAGGAATTTGTAAAGGCAATTTGCTTCAAAACCATTGGCATCGCTTACAAAAGAAAGAAGAAAAAGGCTTTCCTTGCTCTTTATCCCAAGAGCGCTCCCCCATCTCACTCTGACTGGGGGGTTGCCTCCCTGAGGCTGGCAGAAGGGGGCTTTCTGGGGGGCAGCCGAAGCCTTCGCCTCGCTCACTTTTCCTTTGACAGCAACTTAACCTTTGGGACTAGCCAGCTTCCCTTTGCTGGTATGCTATGACAGCTGCTCAAATGTTCTCACAAGATTCTGGACCACGTGCAGAGAGCTCTCTTTCTCCATCGTCCCCACGCTGGCCGTCAAAGGCCAGCTTGATCTCTGCCTGCGTCTTTCCCTCTTCCGGGCAATGCAGAAATGCCCTGAACGGCTTTGCTGCCTGCTTAACATCTGCCACTTTCCCCCAGCCTGCTCTTCGCCTTCGATGTGGAAAAGCTTATCAGAGAGCAAACATTCCTGCCTGTGGCTGTTGACATGTACGCACAACTGCTCCAGCTCTTCACGGAAGGGGCCACGGTGGTTGGACCGAGCCAGAAGGAGCAAAGTCTGCAAATCTGCAATCTCGTGAGCACACAGGTTCCTTGAGTGGCTGGGTTTGCCCTCCGGCATTTCTCCCCCAGGCCCTTCCTTTTTCTTGGCACCCATGGCCGATCTATTGGATGGGTGGGTTGCCACGATCCATTAACTGGGAAGCACCTGGCTCACCTGGGAAGCACCCCAAACTGGGCTTGAGTGGTGCTGCTGCACATTTGCATCCATATCGGGGGGGGGGGGGGGGGGGGGGGGGGGGGGGGGGGCTGGTGCGTCCCAAGGGAATGCAGCTGCTGCAAATAATTTTGCATTTCTGTGTTGACTGTAAAATGTAGAAACTATAAAATGTAGAAAGCATCCGTCCCTCACAGGAAGGATGTGCTGGAATTGCTACTCCTAGAATTCCAAGCCAGCATGGCCAAAGGCTGAGAATTCTGGGGAGGGCAGTCCAAACACACAGGCCAAAGAAAGCTTAAAAACAACTGCAGAAAGCTAGCCAAAGTGATGCCTGAACAAGAATAATATATTCAGTCCTTTTAAACATGTGATACAATTGCTCCCTTTCTGAGGAAGGACTTAAACAAGGCCAGACACATAGGATGGCCGGAGAAAGAAAAGCATTACCCAGCTGCAGTCCCTCCAGTTCTTACTCTGAATCTCTTACAAAGCTGGTTTGGACTTGATCTGTCTTTTCTAGGGAGATTCATTACTGTTGATCCAGCAAGCGCGGCAACTCCTACTCCAGGCAATCCCCCGGTGTCCTCCAGGGAGCTTCTCCAATCTCCAAGAGGTGAGTGCCTGTTCTAGACATCCGAAAGACACAGCAACCTAGAAGCTGGCCCTGGTTCGGTTCAGCCTTTCTGAGTGTAAAGCGCAGCACTTCCTACTCTAATCTTGACCACACGTGTTTACAAAGTTCGCCCTATAAATTTCACTGGGGCTGCACGGATTTTGAATCCAGCCTTCGCTGAAACTTTGCAGCCCTGCGATGAAGACAGACAGCAGGCCTCAATCAGCTCCAGCAAACTGGAAGGGCAGATGTGGACCCAGGAGGGAGTTCCTGTCTTTCCCACCCACAAGACGGGAACCCCACCTGAATCCCCCCTCTTTGCACATCCGCTGACCTCTCACCTCTTCATCCCTTCCTGGGACAGTAAGGCAGACTCACTGTCTGCAAATGCAGTTTGGGGGATGAGAGGCGTCGGTTGAGGGCAGAGCTTCCACTCTGCGTGTAGGTGGTCGGTGTAGTCTCGTCCTTCTCTAGTTAAAAGGAAGCCGGTTGCAGAGCCTCCGGGGTCAGTCAGAACAGACCTTAAGGGCTAGCTAGATGTGCAGCTTCTTTTTCTGACTTTTCATCCCTCCTACTAAGGGAGGATCGTCTGTTTTGCTGCTCTGGCACACCCTGACTGCTCTTGCCTGTAGTGATTGGACACTGTAGGACTCTGAGGCGATGGTCTTGGAAGCAACACCGCTCAACAGCCGTTCTTTCCTCCCAAGAGAGAACTAGCACCACACTCTCTGCTCTGCTAAAGATTTTGCTTTAGGGCCAGAGCCACCTCAGCACCTCTTTCTCTTCGCAGATGTTGGGCCTCTGTGGGGATCTGGACCCAGAGCTCAAGGCAGCCCTCATCAGCACAGGTGGGGATTTGCTAGAGGAAGGACTCCTGCTTTTCTGAAGGCCAAAGCCCCCTCCCCAACCAGGCCTCAAACAAGTTCCTGCAACCCCCACAACCAAAGATGGACAAATTAAGTATGTGCCTTGAAGCCGGCGCTGTCCAGCGTACTGTGTAAATAATTTATTACAAGCATAATTATGACTTTGAACAATAAAAATTAGGTTACAAATGTCCTGTTCTTCGTTTTGAGCTTGGCTTTGGAATTTAATGTAAAACATCTGGATTCACGTCTCCATCATTCTTGAGATCCGTCACAGGGAATTTATGGGTGTCTTGTCAGCTATTCCACCTTTACAACAGGCGTGATGCCTTTTGATCATTGTCAGCGGGAAGGGCAGACTTTGCCTTTTGGCAAAGGAGAGGCTTCTCTATGCTGACGTAAGCACAAAGAGAGTGACCGTCACCGCAAGGGAGAGCTCTTCGCAAGCAAGCAGAAGTTATTTCCCAGGGCCTCTTCCGAAGAACTGACCGAAACACGCCGCCTCTTGTCCTGTGTGATCGATGCAAAGCTGTGTCAGGGCATTTTCAGGTGGGTTCCTGCTGCGCACTCAGTTCTACTTTGATAGGCTGGCCCTCCACAGTGTCCAGCACCACCCTGGGCTCTGGCTCCCCCCCCTTGGCTTTCTCCTGCGTCTGGGTCAGGGGGTGAACCATGGACATGTGAACATTGAGGTTGTGGGCCTTTTCGAAGCGCTTCCCGCACTGGTCACAAGCAAACTCCAGCTCTGCCTCCGCTTTGTGTTTGGTCATGTGGTACTTGAGGGAGGCTCGCTGCCGGCACTGGAAGCCGCAGATCTCACACCTGGAGAAGGAAAGCAGAGCACAAAGGACAAGACGGACCTGCTTTTACGCAGCTGTGCAGAGGTGAGTAAAAATGTTCTCAGCTCTTTACCTTCTACCTGGTCTTGTAACCATATCTGAAAAAGAGTCCAGATTCCGTATCAACCATTCAAAAAGCTCCTTTTATGAAAAGCAAGGGCACCTGTGGGACAGTCATACTTGCACTAAGGGAAACCTGGCAGCTGCTTTTCTTGTACAGAAAGGGAGCCCTTCTGGCTGAGTTATTTGGAAACCTTCTTCCTAGAAGCAGCATTCCTTCTAGAGGACATGCAAGGCATAAAAACAATCTTCTCAGGAAGGGGTGGGGGGAGAGATGAGAAGAGAGAGAGAGAGATCTCATCTGACAGTGTAAGCACAGCCAGAGGTCGCCCTGTGTCTGAAAGTTCCCAAATGCAGCTCTGGGAAGACTCCTGGACTGGCACCAGCACTTACTGAAGCGGCTTTGCTCCTGAGTGGCGCATCTGGTGGACCGATAGATGTTTGCGCTGTTTGAATGTCTGGCCGCATTCATCACAGATATAGTTGCGTACCTCTGGTTGGAGAAGAAAACAAACCATTATTCCTTGTCTGAGCCTTGTTTGAGGTTTTTTAGATTGTGAATTCTAAACTCTCTGTATTTTCTGGATTGCATTCTAGAATTGGCTGCAAGCAGGTGCCCTCACCTGTGAGACCAGGAAAACCGGGGTGTGTATGTATGTGTGGATCCACCTTTGACTGGCAGTGGATTAGTTGCAGATCTTTTAATAACTTGGTTAGGGAAGGAAAAACAAGAGGTCCTGATCTATTGAGAATCTTGTGAGATGAGCCAGAGAAAAGGAGGGGGGCGGGCTGTGTCTTAGGAGCTGCTCCTTTCATGGTGGTCTCTTCTCTGCTCATCTTACAGGGATCCTTGCAGGGAAAGGACAGTCCTTGGCCCGGGGGGGGGGGGGGGGGGGGGGGGGGGGGGGGAGCAGTTTGGCTGTTTTATTCAGCTTTGCCAGACTAAATCCCAATCATGTGGCAAGAGTGGTTTGCCAAGCTGATGGCTGGGTGAGAGATGCCTGATGTCACAGGGCCTACCTGTATGAATGAGCTTCACATGGCGCTGAAGGTAGCGGTCAATCATGAAGACTTTGTTGCATCCTGGGTGGGGACAGGGCCTCTCCCGGACCTCTTCATGGTGTTCTTTGATGTGCTTCTAGACCCAACCAGAGAGGGGGCTTTAGGGTGGGTGGGTTATCCTCTGGCCTTCTTCACTGCCAGAGTCATCCCTGGCTCTTCTCCTCTCCGCCACTCCCCCCTTCTCTCAATGCATTGGCATTGGCATTTTGAACAGGCAGGAGCCACCGTGCCTTTTGATCCACCAGCTCCATGTTTTCAATCAAATGTGCAGCAAAACCTGGGCTTTTGCACAACGCGAGTTTTAATTATAAGCCAGTTGTTTTTCTCTTTAGGGTCTAAACAGGGGTCCCCTCAGTTAACTACAAGGCCGCAACCCCCATAGCTGGGTGTTTTGTTTTAGACAGATCTTTTCTTGCCTTGGCGAAGGCCACTGGAAGGAATTCACACACACACTTTGAAGTATGTCCTCTCCTGGGGGACACCCTGGCTGTGACTGGCTTCTCTTGCAGGGCGACCTGGCTTACCTTCATGCCATCCGCCCCTCTGTACACGGCTGTGCAGCCCTGATAAGGACACTTGTAAATGTTTGGCAGCTCCTCCCTGGAGAAGAAAAGGGCAGCTGGGTCAGAGCTCGGGCAGGCTCTCCCCGAGGCCCTTAACCAGGGCAGCCTCCAATACCTTTCGCACTTGATCTTCTTCTTCCAGCCAGGTTTGGGTCCTGGCTTCTTCCTTGTTTTTGGCTCCTCCACATTTGCGTCTTTGTTTTCCGCTTTTCTGTTATTGGACACCCTGAGAGGAAAGAAGGAAAAGTGACTGGAGTCCTCTCCTCAGGGAGGCTCCCAGGGCCGCCACGTGCTGCCTTCTGGATTTGGCAGTGGGGAGAAGGGAAATGTCCGTGGCATCTCCACCCCCAGGAGGTGCAGCAGTCTGGAACTGAGACTTACCTCTTTTCTGGATAAGGCTCAAAAGAGTCGTCTGAAGACTGCGCTGTCTTGTGGTTCTCATCCTCATTTGAAGACTCTCTGAGAAAGGAGAGAAACTTTTAACCATTTCACTAGTTAAAATAGACTGGTTCACTGGTTAATTACAATGAACTTCGGACAGCTGCCAGTGAACATACAAAACAAGAATTTAATACATAAAATAAAAATACAATTTGATTAAAATAGAGGCCATCTATGTCAAAATTGAACAGCCCTCTCTCAGCAGAGGGGGAGGGACACAACATCATCTATCTCCAGTCTACAACACAGTCCTTTCAGCAGTTTCAAGAAGGCTCCACACCAATTTGGGCCACTCAGGTGACCCAGACAACACAACCTCCAAATTGCCTCAACGACCCTCCAAAAGAATGCAAATGACCAGCTGTCTGCAAGGAATATAAATCCTCCCATTCCCCACCATCCAGTCAGAGTTGAAGACGCTTCTTGGATGAGAAGTGAAATGTCTTCAAAGGAAAACAAAGTCCAGTTGCCTCTTGAAAAAGCACCTTGGGACAATCGTGACCTGGATGATCAGAATCTCCAGAGACTTTTGGTAGCCAAGTGAGCTTTCCTTGACCAGCAGCTCTGAATCAATGAATCTCATTTCTCTGAAAGGAGGTGACTTAGACCCAGTTGATGAAGGGCCGTGCAAAGGCCACAAGGCCACCAAAGAGCAAGGAAGAAAAATGGCTATGAGGCCTCTCAAATAACCAGATGCTGGCATTCAGAGCTTTCATGAAAATCGGGATTCAAGTTTCTGTTGGTTGCAAGGATTCCTTCTAAAAGCTAAAAAATGCTGTAGATATTCCTGAGAGAAATCTTGGAAAGATTCTGGGAAAGAGAAGAAAGGCTTCTAGATGCCAGTCACTTACGGTGATTAGCTGTATCTCAAGACAACACTTGTTTAGAACCACCAGCGATGGCTACTCAGTTTTGTCCCAATCTATAATCAATCAACTCCCCCCAACCTCTAAGGATTCTTAGCAAAATTTTAAAATTAGGGGCTTAGCAGCTCTATTTTCCCCATCACAGCTGTCGGTCCTTTTGAGCTGGAGAGGCAAGGATTGATCACCAAAATGGCCCTTGCAAGCCAGTTCCTCAATTGTTGTTCTGCACCCCAGAAGTCTGGAGTGGACGAGGCTTTTCTGAAAGCCACAGAAACAGCAGCTGCTGTTTGAGGAAAGGCGATTGTATGCCCATGGTAGCACCTGGCTTGGTTTGAGCTGATTATTCACCAAGGGATTCCCACCCTCCGTATTACATAATAAAGTCCGTAATAAGTCACCAACTCTGTCCTGACTTCTCTGGGATCATCATCAGTGCTCCGGTATTGGAGGCAACTCTGTCCAGAAGATGGCAGCTGAAAAAAGGGTGACTTTAAAGGCCAGCAGAGCTGCAGGCTCTCCTGGAAAATGTGGAGGCTCATCTCCATTGAACCAAGGAAGATTCAGGAGCAGCATACTGAATCCCGGTCTCAAAAATATTATAGGATGTCCAGATGCAACGACTTCCAGCAACCAACCAACGTGGTCAGGTGTGGGGCTTCAGTGAGGGCTCAGCCCCAAAATAGTTTTTAAAACTTCAATTTGGGCTTGGAAATTCCTACAAAAGGAAGCTTTCTTTTCTCACTCCTATAAACAATAGGACAGACCAGATTTAAAGTGGAACTTGTTCAAAGCGTGCTGGTGTCAAACTATCCAAAGAAGGCATCACAAGCTTATAACAAAGGCTGTTCTCCAGCCACTGCCCATTACCACTTTCCCTCCCTGCAGTCTCCAACATCCTCCAAATCCTCTCAGTGAGGCGTGACAAATGTCTCCCTGCAACAACATCACTTTCATGCGCGCAAAGATGACACTTCAAACCCCCTCTTCTCTCACCCCTCAGAAAGGTCACTGAACGCGTCTTTTACCCGCTCATCCGATGCTGCAGAGAGAGCCAGCTTCTCACTCGGCCGCCCTAGGGAAACGAAAACGGCAGCAGTTATGGAGGGTGGAGGAGAACGCTGCAGAGCAGCGACTTTCCCATGCCCATGCCGAGGTCCTTGGCCATCAGAGAGGAAAAGGTCTGAGCCTTCTGTGCCCACGGCCTGCTTCCTTCTGAGAAGGAGAGGGGTCTCTGGACTAAAAGGGGTGAGGAACCAATTAACAGAAATTAAAAGCAATGCAGAACACAAACGCGCAAGAGAAGTGCTCCATGAAGCAGACATAGGAGCATTTGTCTTCTAGGGTTTGAAAGCTATCGCCTCCTCTCCACCGGACCCAAAAGAATCAGCTGCCAGGAGGGGAACACAGAAAGGCAGAGTGTCCCAGAGATGTGGGCTCAGCACCAGCTGGGAGTCTCTCTGACTTGAGCTCGAACCCTTCGCTCCCTTGGGGTAGCTGCTTCCATCGCTGCCAGAAGCGACCCTCTTACCTGGGCTCCCCGACCGGGGACAGGTCGCTTGGAGCAGGTCCTCCTGCAAGGGGTCGTGCAAGGAAGGCAAACCTCGGCTCTCAGGAACCAGGTTTTCTGCACTGGACGCCGGCAAAGCAGGCCCGCTGTCTGCCAGCTGCTGGCCAGCCACTGCTCTAACAGTGCTGTGCTGGGGTTGCAGCGATGGAATGGCCGCCCCGGAGCTGTCAGATGCCACCCCGTTGCCCGTCACATGCTGGGGGCTGTCCTTCTTCAGTTCCCACTGGACAGCCAGGGCACTGTCTACCAGCAAGGTGCTGCAGTCCGAGTCGGTGCTCATGATATAATTGTGGCCTTCTTCACAGCCCCACACGGCTCTGATGATCCCACAGTACTTGGACGACAAGACACTCTGCAGGCTTGGTGCCATCGGGCAGTTCTCCGCGTGGCCATGGCTCCACCTTACCAGCTGGTGAAGGCACTGTGGGCTGGAGGTGATCAGGTCTGCAGGTCACAGGGAGAAAAACGGCCTGCGGTCAAGGCCATCCCGTTCCAGTTACGGCTGCTGCAAGAGCTCACGGGGTGGTCCGGCCTCCCATCTCAGCTTAAGGATAAGCTGCCATGTTCGGACTGGGCCTGCTGCAGCCGGAGGACTGGCCAGCGGCTTCCTTCCCAGGGGCGTGCAGTCCCTGCAAGGAAGAGGCTGGATCCCTTCCAGAACTCTCAGCCACACTTCCGCTCAAATAATAAATAATAAAACTGAAAATGGTGCCTGTGTTTTCCAGGATGAACCAGCTGAGCACTGCAAATTTCACAGGTGTGGCGCTAGGCTCACCTTTAATTTCAAACAGGCAGAAGACTGCATCAGACTGAGAAGTGGAAGTTTGCAGTCTGATGGCTACAGTCCTGCAAGAATCCTACTGGGGCAGGCAGGGGGGCTTTCCCTGCACCGTCATTCATGCCCCTTGTGGCTCTCCGTTCTTTTAAAGGAAGGAGAGTTTTCTAGACTTAGCTACATCTGACCTGAAGTCCGCTAGGTAAAAAATTATTATAATGAGTTCAGCTTCTAACTTTCCTTATCAGTCCCTTCAGAATGTCTCCTACGTACAACATCTTTGAAAGTCAGTCCAAAAGACATCATTTGGGAAATCCTAAAGGCCAATGCAGATGCTTTAAGGTAGCAGACCGAGTAAAATCCCTAGGGGGCTCATTAGCTGTCTTAATGCTCGAATTGCGGAGGAAATACATTCTGTTCCTCAGTTCAGTAGCTGGCGTCCTAGCTAGACAAAGGATGGCCATGCAGATTCACTGTTGGCGTCCACCTGGAGCACAAGGCCTGTGCTGCTGACCATCTTTGGCTGGCAGGCCTCCAGGACATGCCAAGGAGAAGCGCCCTTCAGCTCGGAAGCAGCAGCAAAACCATCCATAGGAATTCAGTCTCTCACCTACCCAGACAAGGCACCTCTCCTTCTCCAGCTGAAGCAACGGGCAGTGAAGGCTGGGCGAGATTGTTCCTGCACAGAGAAGGGACGGCAGACAGATCAGAGCAGGAAACTCTTGATTAAATATCCTTCTTTGCAAGCCACCAACAAGTACTGGGTTGCTTTAGCTTGCTTGGAAATCAGCAGGGCAGATAAGGTGCCCACCCCTCGGGCGGTGGGCAGATATGGGCAAGGCAGAGACGGGGAAGGCTGCTCAACCTACTTTCCCCGCAGCTTGGGGAGTCCTGCGGGCGAGACGTTCACCTTCTGGATGAAAGCCTTCAGGATGCTGCGGCACTTGTAGAACTGGGCGTGGCACTTCTTGCAAACAAAGGGGGGAAGAGAGGGGTCTTGCTGGACGGCCACCCCCACCAGCCGCTGGAAGTCTGTGAAGAAGACTTGGTCCAAGCGCCGCTGCTTCTCCGAGTCCTCGCTCACCACGGGCACCTTCCCAAAGGCGTTTCGCAGGCTCCGCGAGGAGAACTTCCCGTGGCAGAGCCGGCAGAAGCCCGTGCCCAAGCCCCGGGGGATCCCTGCAGGGATGGCGAGAGAGGAGTTGGTCTGGCCGCTCGGCCCAGGGAGGCTCCCTGCAGCCAGGACCTCCCCCCACCCCCGGACCTTTAACGGAAGAGCTGGATTTTAGAGGAATCTCCACCTTTCCGACCCCCCCCTCCAATTTTCCTCCCGCAAAAGGCCCCTTTCTCTGGCAACAAAGCCCTTTGGAGCGCTGGTGGGCGAAGGCACCCCTGGCAGCCCCGCGTTCTAAGAGCCGAGCCCGTTCCCAGCCGCTCACTCTGACACCCCAAGCAGGAGAGGAAGCTCTTCTGCCCGAATCGGAGCGCAGACCTGGGAGCCGCCCGATACAAACTAGCCTTTGCTGCCTCTGTAGCAGAATCGGGCCTGCGCCTGCCGCCTTTCGTTTCCGGGCTTCTCTCGGAGCAGCGCCGGCCTCTCGGCCTTACGGAGCTCGGCGGAGGAAGCGGGCGGCGGTCACCCCGCGTCCAGAAGCGGCTTAGGGATCCTGCAGGCATCCCGGCCACGTAAAGGCCGCCCCAATCCCCGAGCCGTTCGCAACTCGGCCGCGCCGCTCCGCCCGCCGCACCTGGGCCTCCCGGGCACCTCCCGCCCCAAACCGAGCGGCGGGGAGGCTTCGGGGCGGCGCTCGGGCCAGGCCGGCCGAGGACAGCGCCCTTCTAGCGCCCGCCGCCCTGGCAAAGGCCAAGCGGAAGCAGGCGGGGGCCGCGCGGCGCTCCTCCGGTAGCCTCCCCAGCCCCGGCGCTGCTCGGGGCGGCTTCCGCCCGCAGGCCAAGGTCCCGCGGTCTGCTCACCCGGCACGGCCGGCGCGGCGGCGGCTTCCGAGGGCGGCGAGGCCCAGCGCTTGGGCTCCGGCGCGCTCTTCTCCTCCCGGGCGGCGGCGCGTCCGCGGCGCGTCCGGCTCACCGACTCTGGCCTGCTGATCTCGGGCGGCAGCGGCGGGTCTGACCCGATCCTGGCCGCCAGCGCTGCGGGCAAGAACCGGCCACGCCGATCCCGCTTCATGGCCGCGCAGACGGAGCCCGCACCGGCTGCTGCTCGGAGCTCCGGCGCCGGTCCCCCTCCCCCCCCGTGGCTGGCCAGGCTCGCAGCGCCCCTGGCGGACGGAGGAGCCCGCCCGGCCGCGCCAGCAGCAGCCCCGCCCGCGGCCTCGACCCTGAGCCGCGGCCCCCGAGCCCCGCCGGGCAGTCCCGGGGGAGCAGCGGGGCGGGCGCACGGGGTGGGCGCTCTTCCCAAGGCGGGGCCGTCCGCGGAGCTGGAGTCCGGGCTCCAAGCCCCCCGCGCCCCTTGGCTGCCGCCCGGCCCGCCCCCCGCTGCCCCTCCCCGCCTGAACTGGGGCCTCCGGGCGGCCGCCGGCTGAGGAGGGCTTGGGCGGGTGTCCCGGGGGCCTGGGACTCATGAGCGGTGCCGAGCCCCGTGTCGCCCGCCCCCCGTGTGTGCTCAGCCGGGATTTGGGGACTAGCCTGGGCGGCTGAGTGTGCACAAAACGCCGAGGCGGAGAGCGGGGCTGGAGGGGGAGGCGAGCCCAGCCGGCTTCCCGCGGGAGAGGAGGCGCTGCGAGGGAGCCGTTTTCTCGCGCGGGCCCGGGCGGGGGTCCCCCATGCAGAGGCCGAACCTCGAGGCGCCTCCCTGGACAGGCGCCGAGCTCGAGAGGCTGCGGAGCCCAGGCGGGCCTTCCTGCCATGCGCGGAGGGACCCCCGCCTAGCCCAGAGACGGGCCGCCCAGCAGCGGCTCCCCGGGGCCGCTCAGGGCGCGGCCGGTCACGAGCAAGGAGGCTCCTCCCCCCGCCGCCCTGCCTCCCGGAGCCGCGCCCCTTCTGACCTCACCGGCTCCGGCCCAGTCCGAGCGGCCACCGCTCCTCGGCGGCGAAGTTCCGGCCCAGCCATGGCGGCCGCGCCCTCCGCCGCCGCAGAGCCGCCGGTGAAGCCGCTGCAGGGCGCCATGAAGCTGGCCAAGGCTGCCCTGGAGCTGGACGCCGCAGACCGGCCGCGGGTGAGGGGCGCCGAGGGGTCCCGCCCTTCAGGGACCGCCGCTCTCGGGAGCCCTCGGGCAGAGGGGCCGGGGCCTCCCCCCACCTCCCCTCCCCTCCCCTTGTTCCCGGGCGGCGGCGGCGGGGGAGCGGCCCACATCTCTGGGACCGGGGCCGGGGTGGGGGGGGGGCGGTCGGTGGGTCTTCCGGCCCCTCTGCTGCTGCCCCCCCCCCCCGCGCCTCCGGTGCCTCCGGTGTTTTGGCCCCGTTGCCTGGAGACGGAAAGCTCCGCACTGAGCGGCCGTAGGCGCTCCGGGAGCCTCTCCTGCCCTGCCCCGATTCCTCTGTTCCCCTCCCCCCCCCTTCCTTCCTTGATGAATGGGATCTGGAAGCCTGCCGCGGCAACTCTTGCCTGCAGGCCCGGTTCCCTTGGCTCTCTCCCCGAAGGGCCTGGGTTTGGCCGTGGCCTCCTAGGATTGCCTGTTCACCTGCTGACTTCTTCTCCTTGGCAGGAAGCCTATGTGGACTATCTAAAGAGCATCAGCTACATCACCCAGGTTCTCCTGGAAGAGGCGGCAGCCACGACTGGTAACCCCTGCTCTCCCCTCCGCTCCCCGCCCCGGGACCCTCCGAAAGAGATGGGCTCCTTTGCAGCCCCAGTTTTCTTTAGGGAAGATAAGCTTTAGAGTTGGTGTCTTTAGGATAACAAAATAAAGGCATGTAAACCCCCTTCTGAGTGGGAGCATTTTGACAAGTGACCCTCACAAGCTTAAAGAAGGCCCAAATCATTTCCTTCGGAGCTGCAGTGCTTGGCCCTTCTCTTCTCAAAACTCTCACCTGGTGCCCCCCCCCCGCCCCCCCTTGGTGTCCTGGGTGATGACGCTGCTTCAGGAAAGGAGGTTTTGCTAGTCAGGTCTTGTGAGGATGACGGGAGCACAGCGTTGATAGGAGCAGCCCCATTAGACTGGCCTTTCTCACTCTTGGCAACTTGAAGATGTTGGACTTCAGTTCCCAGAATTCCCCAGCCATCCATTCTGAGCAGGGAATCCTGGCAGTTGAAGTCTTCCTGTCTTAAAAGTCCTTAAGGTTGAGAAACGCCGCATCTGCTGTTCTTGGGGAAGGAATGATGGGCAAAAATCACTTTTCCTGGAGATGGGTGATCCTAGAGGGGTCCTAGAGTGGCTAAATCCTGCCAGATGGAGGGGAAAGGTGACGCGTTCACCTCTTTTTGAGGTGGGTTTGCATCCCCTTGTAATTGGACAGACACAATCACACATTCCTTGTCCCGAAGGGGATGAAAATGTCCTGGCGCCTGACACCCCCAAGATGCTCAAGGTAGCGGAGCAGTGCCTGGAAAGAGCCAAGAGCAGCATTTCTAAAATTGGTGAGCACTGTTTCTTTTTATAGGCATCCCCTTCCCCTTTTCATCAAGCAGAATAAAAGGAGGAGGTCTTCCTCATTTCAATGGGACCCGGTCAGAAGTTGAGTCCAGGTGGGAAAGTGACCATTGGCCTCACTGCTTAGTAAGGGCTTCGTCTCTAAATGATGATTTTAGAATAAAGCTTCCGTTAAGTCGGGGTCTCCAAACTTGGAAACTTTAAGATGTGTGGACTTCAACTCCCCGAATTCTGGAATTAAAGTTTCCAAGTCTTAAATTTGCCAAGTTTGGAGACCGCAGCTTTAAGTCGCCATATGGACTCCTGGGGGCTCCCCTGATCCCTTCCTGCCATTTTCTTGGCAATGGTGTGGAAATGGTGTTTGATTGCCTTCCTCCAGGGAGTTTTTTCAATTTCCCAGACTAGCCTAATGTCCTTTAGGTATCCTGTTGGTCTCCCATCTAATTCCTAACCAGGTCTGACACTACTTAACTTCTCAAGACTGGCCGCAATCAGCTTAGAATGCACCCAGTGTTGATGGTTGTTTTTAACTGGGCAGATGCCTAATGTGCGTGATGTGTGTCTGAAGCCCGTGTCCTGCTTCATAATTGGAATGTGCTCTCTGTTTCCATGCAAAGCTTGGGAGCTGGTTTTGCCATTGGCCCCGATGTTTGTCTTCCTGGTTGTCTGGTCCTTCCTTGGACCCTGCTCTCTGGCCCGCGACTTTGGCCTGTTTTGCTCCTCTGTGAGTCCTGAGATGTTTGCTTTGTCCATAACGGGGCTTTGTCTGTGTTCTTCTTAATTCCCCAATTCCAGGAAAGACCAAGGCCAAGCTGGTGGGGAAGAAGGTGGGCCCTGCTCCTGTTTCTCGGCACCGCAGAGTCTCCTCTGATGAAGGCAGGAAGCTGTCACCGTTTCTGCCTCCTGAGATGTTCCAAAAGCTGCAGATCACTCAAGTGCACAGCCCCAGGAAGTAAGAGGGAGCTGTGGAGGGCCTTTGGGTGCTGGGTGGCTGGACCCTCGAGCTGCTGCCTGGAGCTGGTCCAGGTGACACGGCCTCGAAGGAGCTTCTTCTTCTGCAGCAGAGAGCTGAGCCCGCTGGAAGAGGCGTCCCTGCAAAACCAGAAGCTGAGAGCTACCTATGAGGCCCGGCTGGCCCGGCTCAACCCCAACCAGGCAGTGCAGAAGACCTCTCTGGCAAGTGGGGCCGGCTGGGAACATGATGGGCCTCGGGGGTCCCATGGGAGCCAGGCAGTGTGGTCCACACATTTGGGGGGGGAGCGGGAGACCTCAGGAGCCCTCTGCCCAAAAGCTGAGATGAAGCTGTGCTTCCCCTTTTAAAACAAAGGTTGGTTGGTTGATTGGTTGGTTGGTTACACGTTCCTTTCCCTTCAGTCCTGGGGACTCTGCTCTACTGCTACTTTTTGCTCAACAGACACTTTCTCTGCAACGTCAGATGATGGAGAATTTGGTGATCGCAAAAGCCCGGGAAGAGGCCGTATCCTTTCTGGCTCTTCTGTGGCAAAGGAAGGGAGAACTCTCCCAGGCTGAGCTGGCAAACCCACAGGAAACTAGACCGCAGTCCTGGGATTCCCTAGTGGTCTCCCATCCCAAATCCACATCCTGCTTCATTTTGGGGGGAACCACTCCATCCCCTCTGAGTTCTCTTTGGCTGTCCCTGCAGCCAGCTGGTCCTTTGTCATTTCTCCCCACCTGAGCTGGACTGGCACTTGGCCCAACTGCCTTTGCTGGCTGCCCAGAGGACCCAGGTGGGGGCTATCTGGGGCAGTTTGAAGCCTTGCTGGGGAGAACCTTGACTCTGCCCTCCCCCAGCTCCAGAGAAAGATGGAGGAGCATCGGCTGCGGCTGCAGGAAGCTGCCAACAGGCAAGTCAGCTGGGCCTGGGATGCTTTACCCTCCCTTCTCTGTTCGTGGGTGGGGAGGGAGGGGGCCCAGCTGCTCCTCTGAGCCCGTGTTCCCCCACCCCTTAGGAGGTTCTCCAGTAATGCGGTGCTGACCCCAGAAGAGCAGGAGCAGCGCGCCATCTACGCCGCCATCCTGGAGTACGAGCAGGACCACGTACGTAAGCAGGCTCCAAGTCAAGGACGGAGCGTGCAGTTTTGTGTGCAAAAGTCCTCAAGAAGCAGACAGGGAGGGGCTGAGAGAGACGAAGGGGGGGGGGGGGGGCTGTAGCTCAGTGTTCTCTGCTTTCTCCGCCCCCCAGGATTGGCCGAGATTGTGGAAAGCCCAGTTGAAAGAGCATCCCAGCGATCTATCCTTGGTGCCAAAGCTTCTCTCGCACCTGCTCAGGTGGGGAGCAGGGCACAATCGCCCAGTGGGGATGAGCTATAATTTCCCACTGGGAAAGCCCCTGGGTCCCTTAGCGGACTTTTGAGTTGGCCTGGAAGGGCACTCCGCGGCTGGGCTTTGCCTGAGCCTCTTTCAGAAGAGGCCGGTTCCTCCTCTGCCTATCAGAGCAGTCCCTGCAGGGAGAGCAAGGGGGGAAGGGGTGGGTCGTTCCCAGTTTCCCAAGCAAGGGGACCCCAGCCATGTTCGGTGACGCCCCCTTCCTTGATTCCAGCTTTGCGGATCATCCCATCTGCCAGTTGCTGAAGAAGCTGCAGTGCTCAGCCTACAACCGGATCTATCCTCTCATCAGCCAAAGGAGGACCGACGCCTCGCGTGGTTGGTCCCTCTCCTCCTCGTTGGACGCCGAGGTCTTCCTGCCATCAGCCACTGAGGGACGGAGGCTGCGCTCGTCCCAAAGCTTGCACTCCATGTATTCTGTCCAGGAACACAACAAGTTGAACCTCCGCCATAGCATCTCTGGCACCCCCTTCATTGAGGACCAGAGCCTGTTGCTTCCCCCCCAAGAAGGACGTGTGTCCCCCCCATTGGCTGACCGGGAGAGCTCCTTCGAGGACCTGGAGCAATTTTTGTCAGCTTCTGAAGCCCGGCCAGCAGGGCCCCTGCAAAGCCCTCTGGCTGGGAAGAAGGGCTCCCAACAGGAGGCCCTCAAGGTGGTCGTGAAGGACATTCACAACTCCATCGGTGAGCTCCCTGGGTGGGCAGCCCCACGGGGGCTGGACTGCCTGGGAGGGGGGAGGAATCTGGTTTGCCGGCTGCTGCAGGCCAATCCATGGCGGGGGGGGGGGGCGCACCTCCTTCCTAGAGGTTTGCACTGATGGAGGTGGGCTGATTCCTCCCTGCAGACAGACTGCTGTCCTTGACGCTGCTGGCTTTCGAAGGCCTCAACATAGCGGCCGCCAAGGATCAGTGCCTGGCGCGGCTGGAGGAAGCCTTCTTCGGCCCACTCTGGGGGCCCCTCTTGACTGTGTACAGGTGGGAGTGAGCCAGCCAGCAACCCCTCCCCCAAATCTTGATTGGATGGTGCTGTTGAAAAGGGGGGGGGTTAGGGGGCTGCTGGGCAGGAAGAGGTAGAAAGCCCTCTCCCCCCCCTTCTCCTGGCAAGGAGCATCTGCTGACTGGGGTATGGGCAAAGGAAAGGGAGGGAGCCCCCACCCAGCAGCCAGGTCTGCTCAGCCCCTCTCTTCTTTCTTCCTACCCTCCAGGACTGTCTACAAGGCCCAGGAAGAGGCTCTGTCCAGGAGCATGGAGCTGCGCAGGAAGACCTCTCCAACTGAGATGGGCATCCCCTCCAAGCTGCTACCCAAGGCAGAAGGGCCTCCCGCATACGCTGCAGCCGTGCAGGAGCTGCTCCTCCTCCCTCCCAGCAACTGCCCGCAGAGGAAGCTGGAGTGCGTCGGTGAGGCCAAACTGGGATGGGCTGGAATCCGGAGGGAGGCCAAGAGTCGCCCACCGGGGTTGGGGGCACTTTAGAAAGTCCTCCCCCACATTGGGTTCCAGGCAGAGAGGTGCCAGAGCTCCCAGTTAATCCTGGGACTTTTTCTGGTCTCGTCCAGCGCAGACACGCTGGACTTCCTAACTGGGAGGGAGAGACCAACTGGCTTGGCTGGGGGAGCAAGAGATCCGAGCTTACCAGGGGTTGAAAAGTCCCTGGAAAATGTGGTCTTGCTTCCCTGCCCCTTGGCCAGAGAGAGCCAGCCCCGAGAAATGCTTGTGGGAATCGGGAGGATGAACGGAAGTGGCTGGTCATAGAGCTGTGTGCCCTGTCTTCCTCCCCACCCCCGTCTCTTCAGTGAGGACCTTGCGAGTCATCTGCGAATGTGCAGAGGAATACTGTGGGAGCCAACTGCAACCAGCATCCGCCGCTATGTGAGCACCTGACCGCAGCATCCTATCCGGATGGGATGCCTGGCTCTGAAGCCCACTTTGCCACTTCCTGGGCAAGCTCTGGGCAGGCCCTGACCTGAAAGCGGCCCCGGGCACCAGCATCACCCAGCAGTGCCAGCTGCTGAGCTGAGGAGCCAGGCTTGACTCGCTCTGCCCCTCCCTTTGCAGCGGTGCGGATGACCTCTTGCCCATCCTGTCCTTTGTGGTTCTCCAGAGCAACTTGCCTCAGCTGGTCTCTGAGTGTGCCGCCCTGGAAGAGTTCATCCATGAAGGGTAGGCGTGCAGGGCCCGGGCAGAAGCCCCAGGGAGGAGTTGGGGCAGGCCGCTGGCTCTGCCCCCTGCCTAGTCGCATCTCTGGGGCTGCTCCAACGCCAGGCATCTGCTCGGCTCCCCTCTGCCAATTTTAAGGGTCCAGAAGTGGCAGTCGCTGCTCCTAATATCACTCTGCATGTACCTGAGGATAGGGTGGGAAAAGGCTTTCCTGGGGGAGGAGGGGGGCTCTTTGACGGACAGTTTCTGTGGATCCCTGGTTGAGCAACGCCTCCTCCCCCTTTTTCTCCCTTTTCCTCCCAGATACCTGATTGGGGAAGAGGGCTACTGCCTGACCTCCCTGCAGAGCGCCCTCTCCTATGTGCAGAGCCTGCAGGGGCCACTGCAGGGGCCCGTGGTGCTCCGGAAGTAGCAGAGCTCCCGGTAGTGGGGGCTGCCCCTCCCTGAGCCGTCTCACGTAGGATCCCTCCTGCCTCGCTGCTCCCTGGGGTGCTTTTTGGAGGACTGCCAAAGGGAAACTGAGCAGCCGGACCAGGCGCCCTCCCAGGGCCTCTCTTGCACAATATTTGGGAGGGGAGGGGTGCACGCAAACTTTGGTGTTAACCCAGCATTGACCACCATATGCCCTACCCTGCAGGTGGTCTGGCACTGTGGCTTGTGTCCTGGTGTGCTGCAAGACGCTTGGCTGTCTGTTCCCCGCATTGTAACAGCTGAGCCTGCCTTTGCTTCTCTGCCCTGAGCATGGAAAAAGAGGGGTGGGCTGCCTCTCGTTTCCCGCATTAACACTAAGAGTTGCTGCAGCCCCCCTCCCCCGTTGTCTCGGCTGCAAGGCAAGCCAGCCATCCTGGCCACCTGGCAGCCTCTTCCTTGGGAGGGATGGCCAGAGGCAGAGATGGGAGCCTGCTGACCCGCCATCCCCTCCCCCTGCCCTGCATGGCCCCTCCTGTACGGCAGCTGCTTCAACCTTTGGGCCTGTGGCTTCTGCACACCACGGAGTCACTTTCTCCTTGCCTCTGTTGGGGTTTTATTGAGTAAAGGGGGAAGGGCCTGGCTGCCCGTTCTTCCTTGCGCTAGTTTGGGTCTTTGAGTTCCTCTGTGGTGGAAGAGGGGCCACCACAGGGGAAGCCGATACGGGCGAATGTGAACTTCCCTTGTGGATTGTGCGTTGTCTACTGATGTAGCGGAGGGCTTGAGGGAGAAGACGGGAAGCAGGAAGGCTGAGAGCGGCTGGCAGGAATTTGCACACGCCTCTGAGCCGCCAGCTGTGGGGGAACCCAATGGCAGCCATATGAGGGGGCAGGTGGGGAAGGAAGACGGAGCGCCCATCCTGCAGAGTGCAGCCGGGCAGGGCCCCGGGAGGGGCTCGTGGGGATCCCGAGAGGCCTCCACTGCACCATAGGAAGCAGGGGCTCCCTTGCCATTCAGGCACTCCACACCGTCTTGGGGGGCTTGGGTGGGGGCTTCGTGTCCTGCCTGACTTTGGTGCCACCATTTTTCCTTCCATCCTGCCAGCTTCACTCCTGGAAGCTCTCTGGGAATAAAGCTCCTCTTCTCCCTGCTCGGCTGGTTGTGGTTCTTGGGGCTGGGTGGGGATGTGGGCAGCCGGATGCCCTCTGGGTTGCATGAAGCCAGCCAGGGTTACTTTGGGAGGGGCAGTGGGGAGCAATCATTTGGCCTGCTCGGGGTCCCCTTCCTGCAACGGTGGCCCCTAGGCAGCCACCTCTGGCTCCATCCTGGCCAAGCCCTCCACGCTGGAGGCTCCCCTGCATCTTCTGGGTTTTGGAAGCCTCCAGGAAGTTTGGAGGCTCCCGCAGAGACAGAGCTGAAGGGGGGGGGGCGGGGGCGGGGAAGCAGCCCAAGAAATTCCACCCCGCCCAGGGCTTTCCCCTCATCCTGCAGTGGGGGGGGGATAGAAGCGGTGCCCCCTTTGCAACCAGGCAGGGGGACCCTGGCAGGGAGAGGAGCTCGGCTTCCGCTTGGCTGCTCCCCCCCCCCCCGGGAGGCGGCAGCGTGTGAAGGAGCCGACACGCGTGTTCCGACAGACGGGAGGGTCCTCCACGGGGCATCATTTCGGGCTACAAGGCGGCTCGCCGGCGAGTGACTGACTGCTGGGGGCGCTCCCGGGGCCTCCGGTTCATGGAGCCCGTTTACGTGCCTCCCGCGGCTCCTCTCAGCACCCGGGCGGGCGGGGATCTGAGAGCGAAGCGCCCCGGGAGCGGCTCCGCCTCCAGCCCCGCCTCCAGGAGCCGCTGCGCAAGGAGTCGACACCGCCCCCTGTGACGCAAGCGCCTGCGTGGGCGGGGCCGGAAGCGTCGGGGGCGCCGGAGCGAGAGCGGCGGAGCGTCGAGCGGGCGCCGGCAGGTGAGCGGCGGGGCGCGAGTTCGAATCCCAACCGGCGGACCCGCCGCGGCGGCGGCGCTCCCGGGGAAGGACCGGTCCCCCAGCCCGAGGCCTCCGCAGGACTCCAGGCCGCTTCGCCCGGCCGGGCTGCTTCGGGAGACCCGCGGGGGCGGCCACCCGGTATCTTGGGGTCCCGGCGGTGGTCTGGCGCCGGCCGGGGGCTGCCGTCCAACGAGCCGCCGAGCCCCTCCGCCGACCCCCCTCGGCGCCTGGCAGCGGCCCCGGCAACCCCCCTTTGTTGCGGCGGCTGCTCCGCCTCTGCCGTGCCCGGGACACCTGCGCTGCCCCCGGCCCTCCAAGGAGCCCCCGGGCGAGCGGGGCAGAGGCGGCGGCTGCCCTTCCTGGAGGAGGAAGAGGGCGAAGAGCGGCGCTCCCCCCCGAAGGAAAGGGGCCCCCGCTGCCTCCCCCGGCCCAACCCGGCTCGCTCCCCTCTGGCCCCGCCTGGCTCTCCCCGGACTGGAGGAAGCGCCCCGACGGCCCGGCCGGTAAGCGGCGGCGGCCTCCCTGGGTGGGGGTGGGGGGGTCGCAGCGGCTGCTCTTCCGGCTGCAGGATGGAGCCGGGGCCGGCGCTGCAGGAGGAGTACCGCCGGTGCCTGGAGAGGGACTTCCGCAGGGGCCACGTCGGGGCCTGCAGCGACGCCTCCCTGAAAGAGCTGCTGTGGCATCACCTGCTGGAGGACCCGGAACTCCACTGCAGCCTGGACGGGGAGGACACCTTGGCCACGCTGGCCTCTGCCCTGCGGGGACACCTGGACACCAAAGGGGCCCTCCGGGACCTCGGCCGGGCCTTTGAAGTGCTGGAGCTGGCGGCCGTCAACCTCTACTTCTTCCCTTGGCGCAAAGAATTTGCCACCATTAAGGTGAATTCTATTTTGGGCTGGGGGGGGGCAGAGGGGAGCGTTTGGAAGCCTCAGGACCTGATGGGCGGTTTTCTTTGCAGACCTTCTCGGGGGTCTACGTCCACGTCCTTCAGGGGGTCCTGCCGGAGGCTGACCTTGCCCGGAGTTTCCGCCGACTGGGCTACGTACAGCAAGACCGTCTCCACCTGGTGAATTCTCGACTGCCGCCGGGCGCCAACCTGCTCTGTGCAGCCTGCTGCTTCTTTGCAGCCAGGGTGGAGTGCCAGATCCTGGCAAAAATTGTGGAAGAATTGGAGCCGCGGGTCGTGCCGCCCGATGAGTTGCTGAAGGCTCGGAAGGAGGCCAAGGGCAGCCTGGAGCGATGCGTGGCCAAGCTGCAGAGCCTGACACGGTGGCCACGGAGCCGCGAGGTTCGCTCGGATCTGGCTGGCGGGCTCGATCTCTACCGGGAGAGCGCTGAAGGGCACGGCTTCTACAGGGAGCCTGTGGGGAGTCGGCACTGGGGCCAGGACGCCTCCTCCCTCAGCGAGTGCGGCAGCCCCAGGCTCCTGAGGCGGAGTCCCCAGGCACTGGCGGAGTGCCGAAGCGAGCCCCCCTGGAGCCGGGAGTCTTCCTGTGGCAACGGACTCCTGGCCTCAGAGGAGCCCGACCTGGCGACCTCCTTCTCCTTCATCTCCTTGAGGCGGGAGCTCAGCAGGACTTCTGAGATGGACTTCCCTGCTCAGTTGGGGAGTTCGTTCTTATTCTCTGGCCTGGGGGGCTATGAGAGTTCCGACCCCCCTTCGCAGGCGACGAGCAGCCCGGCCTCTCCTCCGTCCAGGCAGCCCAGGAGCCTCCACCTCAGTCCGGCCAGCCTGCACAGCAGCACTCAGGGACTGAGCTCTGAGCCGGCCCATTACCAGATGCACACCTGCCTGCTCCCGGGAGCCCTGCCCTGCTCCTGTTGCAACACCTGCCGGCTGCTGCACATCAGCAGCTGTGACGGGGTTCAACTCTGCCGGAACCGCCACCACCTCGTGGAAGAGCTGCAGAGTGAGAAGCAGCAGCGCCTGTGGCTGCAACGAACAGAGGTGGACAGGCTGCTGCAGGAGGGAGGAGGGCCCTGGAAATAGGATGGGGACGCCCGGCTGGGCTTTGGGGCGCAGACCCCCACACCCTGCGAGGTGATGGAGGATCATGCCTGTCAAGCCTGCTTTCCCCCTCTGGCCTGGGGCAGGACAGGGTCAAAAGCAGCCAACGCCCCCCACCCCCCTTTCTTCTATCAGGACGGAGCTGGGTAGATCTTGTTGATGGAGGATTGAAGGGAAGGAGATGGGGTGGCTTTGCCCGGGTTTGATTAAGGGTCCAATGCCCATGAAGTCTGGAGGTGGCAGGTGGGGAGACCTCATGCCAGGAACCCTGATTTCATTTCTGGATGCACGTTTCGTCTCGTCTCGTCTCGTCCGGGAAGCCCTTAATGACATTCCAAAATTCGGCCAGTCTCCTTTCCCATTCTGAAATTTGTGTGGCCCGAGGCTGCTCTGGATATGGCAGAGGCCAGACAAGAGCCTCCTGCTCAAGCAGCAAGCTAGGGAGGAACTGCAGGCAGCATTTTTACAAATCCAGAATGGACCCCGTGGTCTGATGAAAGATGCTGTTGTAATAAACTTAACTGAAAGCTACCTAGTTTTCTAGATATCTGGATACACCCCCCCCCCATTGTCTAGCCCTCTTGGCTCCAGCAGGGTCTCCCATTCAAAGGCCAGGAGGGCTCTTCCTCTGCTCAGCTGGCCTCTAGAAGAGGCTCCCTTGGGCCTGCTTAAACCCCACAGCAGGAATGGCTGTCCTGGAAAGCAGCCGAGTCCAGGCTCTTAGGCCCCAAAGCCAAGGGAAGAGCAGCTGGTTTTCTAGTGATGGCTGCAGGGTCACCTTCTGTTTCCAGAACGAGCTCAGGTGCCACTTTTGGTGCCCTCTGGCAGGAGGGCAGAGTTCCTTGTTACTGCCTCTGGGCATGAGGGGTGGGTGGCTTTCGCTTGCATATTGCAGAGCTGCCAGAGCTTCGTCCTGGGAAGCAGAACGGCCTTGAGGCGGTGGGTGGCGTGTGTATGCGTGTGTTCATGCAGAAGGAGTGTTGCTGGAACCGGGAATCTCTTCCACCCCCAAATAATCTATTTACAGCCTAGGAGCAGACAGGAAGCAGGCAGCTGGAGCAGCAGCCTACGCAGCGGGTGTGCAGAGTGTGGCGAGGGCAAAGCGGCGTCTGGAGACTGAGTTGCTGAGGCTTGGCCCAGGCCCCCCTCCCCCATAGGTGCCACTTGGGGCCTGGGCATCTCTTATCCCCCTACTGACAAGGCACCCAGCAATCCTCAGGCCGTAAGAAAAGTCTTTATTGAAACTGGCCCCCTTCTTCCAAAGGGGTCAGTTGCCCAGCTCATGCCACAGAGCAGAGCCGGGCCGAGAAGCAGCTCCCTGGAAGGCCCGTGCTCCGAGCCTCGGAGGCATCCGCCGGGACGCCTGGTGCTTTCCACCTGCCCTTTCCGTTGCGGCTATCTTGAAAACGTTGCAGGCCTTGAGGTTTGCTCCCTTCTTGGCTGCTCCAGCAGGAATGCTTAGCTGGTTCTTCCAGCACCCGGAGTGCCTGCTTGTTTTTAACAGAGCTGAGGAGAGAGGAAAAGCCCAGACTGGCAGCAGAATCCGGCTGCCTGCCTGAAGCGCCTTTCAGAAGAGGAGGCTGAGGCTGAGGCTTAGCCACGGGGTGGAGGGACCGAGGATCCCAGTGTGTAGAGGAGGAGGTGGGTGGCGCTTTGCTGCTGATGGAAGGCTCCATGCGGAGCAAGAGGGTCCTGGACAGGCAGCTGTTTCCCTCCAGCTAGGATCTGCATCGCTGGCCCGTCTCCAGCCCCTGAGCCTCAGGAGAGGTGCTTGGCAGAAAGCTGGCAGGGGTGAAAGAAGGCAGTGACAGGAAAAGGGAGAGCTGATTGCAGGGGGGGGGGCAGGGGGCACACATAACCCCCCACATCTTTCTTCAAAAGGACATTCCTGGTTTTTTTGGACTTGTGAAGGGAGGGGAAGCAGAATGAGCCGTCTAAGGCAGGGGTCAGCAACCTGCGGCTCCTTGGATCCTCTGCTGTGGCTCCCTGTCCGGTGATCCCACCACTGGCTGGCCCCTCCCCTTGCCCTCCCCTCCCAATCACTCCTCGCCTGGTCTGAGAAGGTAAGGGCAAGATGGAGAAGCGGCCAGGGCAGAGAGAGAGATACAGAGAGAGACGGGGAGGGAAGGGAGAGAGAGAAGTCAGAAGGGTTTTGTAGTTCCCAGTGTTTTTTAACAACTGGTTCTCTGCCCTAATGACTGGCTGGGTAGGTGTGGCAGGGGTGGGTGGGTCATGTGATTGGTGGAAGTGAGTGACATTGAGTTGGCCATGTGAAATGGGTCCGAATGGCTCTTTGAGTGCTCAAGGTTGCAGACCCCTGGTCTAAGGAAATACAAAATCTATGTGCAGATTTAACCCACAGAATAGCTGACTAAAAGGTACTATTTAATCTAGGTTTTTTTTTAATGGAATAACCGGCTTGATTTGACCTACTTTTGATGTTTGTGTTGGCACAAATATCCCTGAAAATACCACAAGTGTGAAAACCCGCTAGCCACCCATTCTTTCCTGAGCCTGCCCTACCTTTTAGGCACCCTCCGAAGCTGCCATCTCAGGGCCGGCTACGTTTGCCCAGGCACTCCCCTCCCGTGCTCGGGGCGGCCCTCTTGTTACGATGATGGGGGAAAGTCGGCATCAGCTCCGGTTCACAGGCTGGAAGGAAGGAAGGAGGGAAAAGGGGGATCAGCCCCTGGAGAAGGAGGTGACCCCACCCTGCAGGAAAGGGGCCCCGGGGGCCACTTACGCCATGGCTTTTCCTTGAAGTAAGAGCTCTCCAAGCAGTCTCCGGCTGTTGCTCTGTGAAGAGACGTGGCAGTGAAGGACCAGTCCTTCTCCCCCCTCCCTTTACCAAGCCTGACCTGCAGCCGGAGGGCCTGAGCCGAGCAGCCCATTCTGAGAAACCAACAGTGACTTCCCTGTGGGGCAGCTGCACCTGGGGGTTGGTCAAGGAAGGCAGCTTCTCAGCAGAAATGGCTGGCTGGGAGGGAAGCGGCAGAGCTGCTCCCCACAAAGGGATTCGGGGCCGGGGAGGCCACTTACCTTTTATTCGGATCGTACATGAAGAGCAAGTTCAGGAGGCGAAGGCCGGCCTCGGACAGCCAGGCGAACTTGTGCTTCAGGTTATTGTAGGGCTGCTTGCGGAGGGTGTACTGGCTCACCAGGGGCAGCTTGGAGAAACCCTGGAAAGGGGGGCAGGGGGAGGCACCTGCAGTTTAACCCCCCGAATTCCCCAGCCAGCATGCTAAGGCGGCAAAGCCAAACAAACAAGTGAGAATTGTGGTTTTCGTTCTGCACAGCGGAGCAAAGGTGGCACCCAAAGGGATGAAGAGCAATGGACGGGAAGGACTCACGGGCCAGATGGTCTCGTTTGGGGTGCCCAGCAGCTGCACAATCAGGTCAACCTGTTGTATCTCGGAGCTCCCAGGCAGCAGAGGCTTATGGGCCAGCAATTCCGCCAAGATGCAGCCCACCGCCCTGCAGGGCAGATACAGAGTTGGTGGTGAGACCTCCACCCAACCCCCAGGGGGCACACTCTGCTTTGCTCCTTCAGACTGCAGCCCTGCAGAAGAGACTTTGCCCACCCCCCCCCCCCCCCCCCCAACTGGAGGCCACCCAGTGGTCAGAGAGGTTGGAGGCCTTTTTTCCTCACCACATATCGATGGCCGTGGTCTGCGTGGTTGTGCCCAAGAGGAGCTCAGGGGCCCGGTACCTGCAAGGGGAAGGAAAGCGTGACGGCACTCGGAGTCGCCCAACACCCAGCCCGCTTGTATCGAAGGGGGTCAGCAGTGCTCTATGGAGGGGAGAGGGTGTTCAGCCAACTTACCACAGTGTCACCACTTTTGGAGTCATTGGATTCAGGGGGACCCTGTAGGCACGGGCCAGCCCAAAGTCCGCTGCAAGAGAAGATGGCCCAGAGGGGTCAAGGGGCTTGCTGTTCTATATCTGCAGCCCCTGAGCCCAGCGCATGGCACCTGAGATGCTATCCCCAAAGACTCACCTGTCTTCACGCAACCTTTGTCAGTCATGAGCAAGTTGGACACCTTGAGGTCCCTGTTAGTTGACAAAACACAGGTATGTAGAAGGCTGGGGGTGGGTGGGCATGCCTGAGTTCAGGCCACCAGTGCCAGCGCCCACTCCCTGCTTGACCCATCCCTGCCCTTCTCACCTGTGGATGATGAAGTTGTTGTGCAGATACTGAAGACCATGGAGAACCTGGAGAATGATGCACTTCACCTGCAGGGAGACAGGCAAACAAAGGAGTGTCACTAGAGGACCCTCAACCAACCTGTCCTGTTCTGGATGCCATTCTGCACTCCAGATCCAGAAGGAGATGCTAAAATGATGGTTCCTTTGTTTAAAACTGCACACGCATCGCATACATTGTGCCAGTCACCCTGTCCAGCACAAAGCAAAGCATGTTTTGGAATGTGTGAACAAATTAGGCCCATTCGGATAAAGCAGATCACATGTCAATTTGCCAGGCTGTGCCTTGATACCCCTCCCTCCCTCCCTCCCTCCCTCCCTCCCCAAAGGCTGCCCTGCATTGTAGTCTTTGGGGCATCAAGTGAATTTTTAAAATGTGCTTTTCAGATCCTTGCCCCACTATTGTTTTTAGTTGGAATTATTCTGTAATTGTTTTTGTATTTTATCTCCATTTTGAAAGCTCAGGTTCTTGCCAGTGTACCAGGCAACACCCTGTTATTAATACCTTGCTTACACTGGCGCATACACCTCCCTGCCATTTGGCCCCCGTTCATCTAAAAGTTGGGACAGCTATTTGGGACGAAAGCCATTCCCCCAGATCCTCTGGCCTCTCCTCCCACGTGGCACGGCGACCACCACAAGCAAAGCACAATGCTCTACCTGCCCTGCAGACACACCTGGGCTTCAGAGAAGGGAGCCTGCATGTTCTCAAGGAGGCTGGCCAGGTCCTGCTCACAGTAGCCCATCACCAAGAAAATGCTGCAGGGGGAATTGGACGCAGGCGTGTTTCCAGCTGCAGCCAGGAAAGGAATCCTGCCGCCAAGAGACCTAAGGAGAGGCTGGACACCTCCTTTCCTTCTGCCCCACCCTTGGCTCCCACCTCCAGTCCGCACTTTCTGCAAATGTTTGTGCTTTTCCCCCCATCACATGGACCTGCTGCCCTCAGGAAGGAGGCTCTTTGTCCACCTGCCCAGGGAATTACCTCTCCAGGTGATTGCCCACCACCACCTCCTTCAGCTCCACAATGTTAGGGTGCTGGAGCTTCAGCAGCAGGGTGATTTCTCTCAGGCTGCTGATGGGGATTCCTGTGGGGGAGAGGACCCAGCTAAGAGGGGTGCTGCTGCAGGTACACCCCCTGCCAGGCCTGCGAGGGGCCCACTCTGCTCACCGTCTTTCTCTTTGTCCATCCGCACTTTCTTCAGAGCAACAATCTCACCTGTCTGCGTATCTCGGGCCCGATCTGAAACAGCAGAGCAACCAAAGTTCCCGGGAAGTCACAACCCTCCCCCCCCCCCCCCCCCCCCCCCCCCCCCCCTCCCCGACGCGAATCCTTGCTACCGCCCGCCCCCCCCCCCCCCCCCCCACTCCTACAGAAGCTGCCTATTATTTAGTTGGCTCTGCCAGCCTCATCCCTCGGCTGTGTTTCCACTTGGAGCTGCCCTCCTTCACAGGGATTTGGGCACCAGCCAGGGAACATCCAAGCCAGGAAGAGCTCTTGCCCTGAAGAAACGGGCGGCACAGGGGAGCTTCTGAAGCCTGTCCGGGCGGCCCCCGTCCCCAACACTTCCCAGCCCGGCGGGCAGGTTCCCCAGGCGGGACTCACACACGATGCCATAGGTCCCTTCTCCGATCCGGTTGAGCTTCTCAAACTCCTTGACGCTCCGGCATCTTCCCAGCTGAAAGGAGAGCAGGTGAGGCGGCCGTCTCCGCCGCTTGGGTTGGGGTGGGTGGGGGAGCAGCTCCGGCCCAGCTGCAGCACCGGCGCCCGGCAGGTGAGCGCGGACTACGCCTCCCAGGCCGGCCGGGCGCTGGGAAGGAGGGCTGAGCGGGGGAGCGCGAAGGGCGCCCTGGCAGTCGGAGTCCGCTCACCCGGTGTGCAGCCGGCACCGCGAAGAAGCCGCCGTGCAGCCGCTTCAGGCGCAGAGGCTCGGGCTCTTGCTCCGCCATGCTCTTCCCTCTGCCGCCTCCCGCTTCCGCACAGGCCAGCTGGAAAGGGCGGGCCGAGAAAGGAGGGACCGTTGCTTCGTTCCCGCCCGCTAACGCTGCCCCCTCTTCTCCAAACAGGGCGATTGGCACCTGGGCAGTTGGACGGAGATGGCTTCTCTCCCAGAGACAGGCACCAGCCTCCCCCCCACCCCCCACGAGGCAGTCGGTCTATTCCTTCTTTCCTCAAAAGCAGGGACCAGCCCTGGATCCCACCCCATCCCAGCTGCCTGATGGAGGCACATGCCAAGAAGCCCCTTACTCACTTTAGGAAGTGAAGACATTCCCAAAGTAGGACTCACCTGAAATTATATTCCCAATATTAATTTATCTGTGCAGGTACAGATCTGTTCTTGACGCACCACATTTAACAAACACATTTATTTGGAAGAGAAGTTACAGTTCTCTCATTTACCTCTGGCTAAGCTTTGCCCTTCCTCCTCCTCTTCCCTCACCTCCAAATGTGGCCATGAAGGTGGCTTTCCATTTATTGGGGGGGGGGGGTCCAGGACCCAGCTGCCAGTCTCCTGACTGATTCCCTCATGCCAAGCACAGTGGGCAGCACTGACCGGCCCTTGCTCTTCTGATAAGCAGCCACTCTGCTGGGTCTGCAGTGCACAGTGAACAAGCCACAATCTTGGGACTCCCCGATATTCCTGGTCCCAGGGAGCTGATCAGCTTCGTTTTCTAAGAGGGAGATTCTAAAAGCTGCATGGACATCTCACATTCTGTTGGGAGAATTTCCTGGGTTCCAAGGAAAGAAAACGCAAAAAGCAGCTGCTTGGAAAGAAGTTTCTCTATTTTATTTGGGTCTGAAATTGTACAAAGCTTGTTTCTATGACAGCTGACGACAGACTGGCACATTGGCAAGGTTTATATACATTTTGTAGCCTTTGGTGTGAGTGAAATATGTTTTTATGACCATGAGAAAGCAGGAAATACATTTTTTATAGTTAGAGGAAATATTTTGTTTGCTATCTTCTTTATCAGCAGACTTTAATAAAAGCATACAATTCACCATTGGAGGGAGGCCTCTCATTTCAGCCAAATGCGAAAGGCACTGGCAGTTTTTAAATTTCACACAAGGACGTCAGTGCTGAAAGCTCATCACCCGGCCTGCAGGCCCTCTTGGATTTCCACATAGGCGACCATTGTTGACCCTGCACCCGCACGGGCTGGCCATGCATTCCAACAAGACCCCAAATGCGTTTCTGGGAAGTATCGGCAACAAAACTCCTCAGACACGCATCTGAACGCATGGCCAACCCGTGTGGGCGCAGGGTCAAGGCTACCCCCACAAGCAGGGTCGCATTAGGGTGTGGAAAGTCTGAGACCGGGCTGGAGTCTCCAGGGGATCGGACTTCCAAACCCATCATCCCCAATCAGCCAATAGCACTGGCTGGGGATTGTATACTTCCAGCCTTAAGCCTGGAGTAAGATGCTTTGAACTGAGCTACAATTAATCTTATTTACTGTCCAAAGAATTTATAGCAGCACCTCTTAAATAATAAAATGAAATGAAATGAAATGAAATGAAATGAAATGAAATGAAATGAAATGAAAT